>CALSFV010000516.1:0-63379 GCA_943737045.1 Parapristionchus giblindavisi
AAGCAAGGGGCTAGCCCAGATTCGACCAGGGTATCACTCAGAAGCAAGGGGCTACCCCAGATTCGACCAGGGAATCACTCAGAAGCAAGGGGCTAGCCCAGAATCGACCAGGGAATCACTCAGAAGCAAGAGGCTAGCCCAGATTCGACCAGGGAATCACTCAGAAGCAAGGGGCTAGCCCAGATTCGACCAGGGAATCACTCAGAAGCAAGGGGCTAGCCCAGATTCGACCAGGGAATCACTCAGAAGCAAGGGGCTAGCCCAGATTCGACCAGGGTATCACTCATAAGCAAGGGGCTAGCCCAGATTCGACCAGGGAATCACTCAGAAGCAAGGGGCTACCCCAGATTCGACCAGGGAATCACTCAGAAGCAAGAGGCTAGCCCAGATTCGACCAGGGAATCACTCAGAAGCAAGGGGCTAGCCCAGATTCGACCAGGGTATCACTCAGAAGCAAGGGGCTAGCCCAGATTCGACCAGGGTATCACTCAGAAGCAAGGGGCTACCCCAGATTCGACCAGGGAATCACTCAGAAGCAAGGGGCTAGCCCAGATTCGACCAGGGAATCACTCAGAAGCAAGGGGCTAGCCCAGATTCGACCAGGGAATCACTCAGAAGCGAGGGGCTAGCCCAGATTCGACCAGGGTATCACTTAGAAGCAAGGGGCTAGCCCAGATTCGACCAGGGAATCACTCAGAAGCAAGAGGCTAGCCCAGATTCGACCAGGGAATCACTCAGAAGCAAGAGGCTAGCCCAGATTCGACCAGGGAATCACTCAGAAGCAAGGGGCTAGCCCAGGTTCGACCAGGGAATCGCTCAGAAGCAAGGGGCTAGCCCAGATTCGACCAGGGAATCACTCAGAAGCAAGGGGCTAGCCCAGATTCGACCAGGGTATCACTCATAAGCAAGGGGCTAGCCCAGATTCGACCAGGGAATCACTCAGAAGCAAGGGGCTACCCCAGATTCGACCAGGGAATCACTCAGAAGCAAGAGGCTAACCCAGATTCGACCAGGGAATCACTCAGAAGCAAGGGGCTAGCCCAGATTCGACCAGGGTATCACTCAGAAGCAAGGGGCTAGCCCAGATTCGACCAGGGAATCACTCAGAAGCAAGGGGCTAGCCCAGATTCGACCAGGGTATCACTCAGAAGCAAGGGGCTACCCCAGATTCGACCAGGGAATCACTCAGAAGCAAGGGGCTAGCCCAGATTCGACCAGGGAATCACTCAGAAGCAAGGGGCTAGCCCAGATTCGACCAGGGGCTAGCCCAGATTCGACCAGGGAATCACTCAGAAGCAAGGGGCTAGCCCTGATTCGACCAGGGAATCGCTCAGAAGCAAGGGGCTAGATCCGATTCGACCAGGGAATCACTCAGAAGCAAGGGGCTAGCCCAGATTCGACCAGGGTATCACTCATAAGCAAGGGGCTAGCCCAGATTCGACCAGGGAATCACTCAGAAGCCAGGGGCTACCCCAGATTCGACCAGGGAATCACTCAGAAGCAAGAGGCTAACCCAGATTCGACCAGGAAATCACTCAGAAGCAAGGGGCTAGCCCAGATTCGACCAGGGTATCACTCAGAAGCAAGGGGCTAGCCCAGATTCGACCAGGGAATCACTCAGAAGCAAGGGGCTAGCCCAGATTCGACCAGGGTATCACTCAGAAGCAAGGGGCTACCCCAGATTCGACCAGGGAATCACTCAGAAGCAAGGGGCTACCCCAGATTCGACCAGGGAATCACTCAGAAGCAAGAGGCTAACCCAGATTCGACCAGGGAATCACTCAGAAGCAAGGGGCTAGCCCAGATTCGACCAGGGTATCACTCAGAAGCAAGGGGCTAGCCCAGATTCGACCAGGGAATCACTCAGAAGCAAGGGGCTAGCCTAGATTCGACCAGGGTATCACTTATAAGCAAGGGGCTAGCCCGGATTCGACCAGGGAATCACTCAGAAGCAAGGGGCTACCCCAGATTCGACCAGGGAATCACTCAGAAGCAAGAGGCTAGCCCAGATTCGACCAGGGAATCACTCAGAAGCAAGGGGCTAGCCCAGATTCGACCAGGGAATCACTCAGAAGCAAGAGGCTAGCCCAGATTCGACCAGGGAATCACTCAGAAGCAAGGGGCTAGCCCAGATTCGACCAGGGTATCACTTATAAGCAAGGGGCTAGCCCAGATTCGACCAGGGAATCGCTCAGAAGCAAGGGGCTACCCCAGATTCGACCAGGGAATCACTCAGAAGCAAGGGGCTAGCCCAGATTCGACCAGGGAATCACTCAGAAGCAAGAGGCTAGCCCAGATTCGACCAGGGAATCACTCAGAAGCAAGGGGCTAGCCCAGATTCGACCAGGGAATCGCTCAGAAGCAAGGGGCTAGCCCAGATTCGACCAGGGAATCACTCAGAAGCAAGGGGCTAGCCCAGATTCGACCAGGGTATCACTTATAAGCAAGGGGCTAGCCCAGATTCGACCAGGGAATCGCTCAGGAGCAAGGGGCTACCCCAGATTCGACCAGGGAATCACTCAGAAGCAAGGGGCTAGCCCAGATTCGACCAGGGAATCACTCAGAAGCAAGGGGCTAGCCCAGATTCGACCAGGGTATCACTTATAAGCAAGGGGCTAGCCCAGATTCGACCAGGGAATCGCTCAGAGGCAAGGGGCTACCCCAGATTCGACCAGGGAATCACTCAGAAGCAAGGGGCTAGCCCAGATTCGACCAGGGAATCACTCAGAAGCAAGAGGCTAGCCCAGATTCGACCAGGGAATCACTCAGAAGCAAGGGGCTAGCCCAGATTCGACCAGGGAATCACTCAGAAGCAAGGGGCTAGCCCAGATTCGACCAGGGTATCACTTATAAGCAAGGGGCTAGCCCAGATTCGACCAGGGAATCGCTCAGAGGCAAGGGGCTACCCCAGATTCGACCAGGGAATCACTCAGAAGCAAGGGGCTAGCCCAGATTCGACCAGGGAATCACTCAGAAGCAAGAGGCTAGCCCAGATTCGACCAGGGAATCACTCAGAAGCAAGGGGCTAGCCCAGATTCGACCAGGGAATCACTCAGAAGCAAGGGGCTACCCCAGATTCGACCAGGGAATCACTCAGAAGCAAGGGGCTAGCCCAGATTCGACCAGGGAATCACTCAGAAGCAAGAGGCTAGCCCAGATTCGACCAGGGAATCACTCAGAAGCAAGGGGCTAGCCCAGATTCGACCAGGGAATCGCTCAGAAGCAAGGGGCTAGCCCAGATTCGACCAGGGAATCGCTCAGAAGCAAGGGGCTACCCCAGATTCGACCAGGGTATCACTTATAAGCAAGGGGCTAGCCCAGATTCGACCAGGGAATCGCTCAGAAGCTAGGGGCTACCCCAGATTCGACCAGGGAATCACTCAGAAGCAAGGGGCTAGCCCAGATTCGACCAGGGAATCACTCAGAAGCAAGAGGCTAGCCCAGATTCGACCAGGGAATCACTCAGAAGCAAGGGGCTAGCCCAGATTCGACCAGGGAATCACTCAGAAGCAAGGGGCTAGCCCAGATTCGATCAGGGTATCACTCAGAAGCAAGGGGCTAGCCCAGATTCGACCAGGGAATCACTCAGAAGCAAGGGGCTAGCCCAGATTCGACCAGGGAATCACTCAGAAGCAAGGGGCTAGCCCAGATTCGACCAGGGTATCACTCAGAAGCAAGGGGCTACCCCAGATTCGATCAGGGAATCACTCAGAAGCAAGGGGCTAGCCCAGAATCGACCAGGGAATCACTCAGAAGCAAGAGGCTAGCCCAGACTCGACCAGGGTATCACTCATAAGCAAGGGGCTAGCCCAGATTCGACCAGGGAATCACTCAGAAGCAAGGGGCTACCCCAGATTCGACCAGGGAATCACTCAGAAGCAAGGGGCTAGCCCAGATTCGACCAGGGAATCACTCAGAAGCAAGAGGCTAGCCCAGATTCGACCAGGGAATCACTCAGAAGCAAGGGGCTAGCCAAGATTCGACCAGGGAATCGCTCAGAAGCAAGGGGCTAGCCCAGATTCGACCAGGGAATCACTCAGAAGCAAGGGGCTAGCCCAGATTCGACCAGGGTATCACTTATAAGCAAGGGGCTAGCCCAGATTCGACCAGGGAATCGCTCAGAAGCAAGGGGCTACCCCAGATTCGACCAGGGAATCACTCAGAAGCAAGGGGCTAGCCCAGATTCGACCAGGGAATCACTCAGAAGCAAGAGGCTAGCCCAGATTCGACCAGGGAATCACTCAGAAGCAAGGGGCTAGCCCAGATTCGACCAGGGAATCGCTCAGAAGCAAGGGGCTAGCCCAGATTCGACCAGGGAATCACTCAGAAGCAAGGGGCTAGCCCAGATTCGACCAGGGTATCACTTATAAGCAAGGGGCTAGCCCAGATTCGACCAGGGAATCGCTCAGGAGCAAGGGGCTACCCCAGATTCGACCAGGGAATCACTCAGAAGCAAGGGGCTAGCCCAGATTCGACCAGGGAATCACTCAGAAGCAAGGGGCTAGCCCAGATTCGACCAGGGTATCACTTATAAGCAAGGGGCTAGCCCAGATTCGACCAGGGAATCGCTCAGAGGCAAGGGGCTACCCCAGATTCGACCAGGGAATCACTCAGAAGCAAGGGGCTAGCCCAGATTCGACCAGGGAATCACTCAGAAGCAAGAGGCTAGCCCAGATTCGACCAGGGAATCACTCAGAATCAAGGGGCTAGCCCAGATTCGACCAGGGAATCACTCAGAAGCAAGGGGCTAGCCCAGAT
Source organism: Parapristionchus giblindavisi (assembly GCA_943737045.1). Taxonomy (NCBI): domain Eukaryota; kingdom Metazoa; phylum Nematoda; class Chromadorea; order Rhabditida; family Diplogasteridae; genus Parapristionchus; species Parapristionchus giblindavisi. The sequence goes on from CALSFV010000516.1 coordinate 4,759, forward strand.
TCGATCAGGGTATCACTCAGAAGCAAGGGGCTAGCCCAGATTCGACCAGGGAATCACTCAGAAGCAAGGGGCTAGCCCAGATTCGACCAGGGAATCACTCAGAAGCAAGAGGCTAGTCCAGATTCGACCAGGGAATTGCTCAGAAGCAAGGGGCTAGCCCAGATTCGACCAGGGAATCACTCAGAAGCAAGGGGCTAGCCTAGATTCGACCAGGGTATCACTTATAAGCAAGGGGCTAGCCCAGATTCGACCAGGGAATCACTCAGAAGCAAGGGGCTACCCCAGATTCGACCAGGGAATCACTCAGAAGCAAGAGGCTAGCCCAGATTCGACCAGGGAATCACTCAGAAGCAAGGGGCTAGCCCAGATTCGACCAGGGAATCACTCAGAAGCAAGGGGCTAGCCCAGATTCGACCAGGGTATCACTCAGAAGCTAGGGGCTAGCCCAGATTCGACCAGGGAATCACTCAGAAGCAAGGGGCTAGCCCAGATTCGACCAGGGAATCACTCAGAAGCAAGAGGCTAGTCCAGATTCGACCAGGGAATCGCTCAGAAGCAAGGGGCTAGCCCAGATTCGACCAGGGAATCACTCAGAAGCAAGGGGCTAGCCCAGATTCGACCAGGGTATCACTTATAAGCAAGGGGCTAGCCCAGATTCGACCAGGGAATCACTCAGAAGCAAGGGGCTACCCCAGATTCGACCAGGGAATCACTCAGAAGCAAGGGGCTAGCCCAGATTCGACCAGGGAATCACTCAGAAGCAAGGGGCTAGCCCAGATTCGATCAGGGTATCACTCAGAAGCAAGGGGCTAGCCCAGATTCGACCAGGGAATCACTCAGAAGCAAGGGGCTAGCCCAGATTCGACCAGGGAATCACTCAGAAGCAAGAGGCTAGTCCAGATTCGACCAGGGAATTGCTCAGAAGCAAGGGGCTAGCCCAGATTCGACCAGGGAATCACTCAGAAGCAAGAGGCTAACCCAGATTCGACCAGGGAATCACTCAGAAGCAAGGGGCTAGCCCAGATTCGACCAGGGTATCACTCAGAAGCAAGGGGCTAGCCCAGATTCGACCAGGGAATCACTCAGAAGCAAGGGGCTAGCCCAGATTCGACCAGGGTATCACTCAGAAGCAAGGGGCTACCCCAGATTCGACCAGGGAATCACTCAGAAGCAAGGGGCTAGCCCAGATTCGACCAGGGAATCACTCAGAAGCAAGGGGCTAGCCCAGATTCGACCAGGGGCTAGCCCAGATTCGACCAGGGAATCACTCAGAAGCAAGGGGCTAGCCCTGATTCGACCAGGGAATCGCTCAGAAGCAAGGGGCTAGATCCGATTCGACCAGGGAATCACTCAGAAGCAAGGGGCTAGCCCAGATTCGACCAGGGTATCACTCATAAGCAAGGGGCTAGCCCAGATTCGACCAGGGAATCACTCAGAAGCCAGGGGCTACCCCAGATTCGACCAGGGAATCACTCAGAAGCAAGAGGCTAACCCAGATTCGACCAGGAAATCACTCAGAAGCAAGGGGCTAGCCCAGATTCGACCAGGGTATCACTCAGAAGCAAGGGGCTAGCCCAGATTCGACCAGGGAATCACTCAGAAGCAAGGGGCTAGCCCAGATTCGACCAGGGTATCACTCAGAAGCAAGGGGCTACCCCAGATTCGACCAGGGAATCACTCAGAAGCAAGGGGCTACCCCAGATTCGACCAGGGAATCACTCAGAAGCAAGAGGCTAACCCAGATTCGACCAGGGAATCACTCAGAAGCAAGGGGCTAGCCCAGATTCGACCAGGGTATCACTCAGAAGCAAGGGGCTAGCCCAGATTCGACCAGGGAATCACTCAGAAGCAAGGGGCTAGCCTAGATTCGACCAGGGTATCACTTATAAGCAAGGGGCTAGCCCGGATTCGACCAGGGAATCACTCAGAAGCAAGGGGCTACCCCAGATTCGACCAGGGAATCACTCAGAAGCAAGAGGCTAGCCCAGATTCGACCAGGGAATCACTCAGAAGCAAGGGGCTAGCCCAGATTCGACCAGGGAATCACTCAGAAGCAAGAGGCTAGCCCAGATTCGACCAGGGAATCACTCAGAAGCAAGGGGCTAGCCCAGATTCGACCAGGGTATCACTTATAAGCAAGGGGCTAGCCCAGATTCGACCAGGGAATCGCTCAGAAGCAAGGGGCTACCCCAGATTCGACCAGGGAATCACTCAGAAGCAAGGGGCTAGCCCAGATTCGACCAGGGAATCACTCAGAAGCAAGAGGCTAGCCCAGATTCGACCAGGGAATCACTCAGAAGCAAGGGGCTAGCCCAGATTCGACCAGGGAATCGCTCAGAAGCAAGGGGCTAGCCCAGATTCGACCAGGGAATCACTCAGAAGCAAGGGGCTAGCCCAGATTCGACCAGGGTATCACTTATAAGCAAGGGGCTAGCCCAGATTCGACCAGGGAATCGCTCAGGAGCAAGGGGCTACCCCAGATTCGACCAGGGAATCACTCAGAAGCAAGGGGCTAGCCCAGATTCGACCAGGGAATCACTCAGAAGCAAGGGGCTAGCCCAGATTCGACCAGGGTATCACTTATAAGCAAGGGGCTAGCCCAGATTCGACCAGGGAATCGCTCAGAGGCAAGGGGCTACCCCAGATTCGACCAGGGAATCACTCAGAAGCAAGGGGCTAGCCCAGATTCGACCAGGGAATCACTCAGAAGCAAGAGGCTAGCCCAGATTCGACCAGGGAATCACTCAGAAGCAAGGGGCTAGCCCAGATTCGACCAGGGAATCACTCAGAAGCAAGGGGCTAGCCCAGATTCGACCAGGGTATCACTTATAAGCAAGGGGCTAGCCCAGATTCGACCAGGGAATCGCTCAGAGGCAAGGGGCTACCCCAGATTCGACCAGGGAATCACTCAGAAGCAAGGGGCTAGCCCAGATTCGACCAGGGAATCACTCAGAAGCAAGAGGCTAGCCCAGATTCGACCAGGGAATCACTCAGAAGCAAGGGGCTAGCCCAGATTCGACCAGGGAATCACTCAGAAGCAAGGGGCTACCCCAGATTCGACCAGGGAATCACTCAGAAGCAAGGGGCTAGCCCAGATTCGACCAGGGAATCACTCAGAAGCAAGAGGCTAGCCCAGATTCGACCAGGGAATCACTCAGAAGCAAGGGGCTAGCCCAGATTCGACCAGGGAATCGCTCAGAAGCAAGGGGCTAGCCCAGATTCGACCAGGGAATCGCTCAGAAGCAAGGGGCTACCCCAGATTCGACCAGGGTATCACTTATAAGCAAGGGGCTAGCCCAGATTCGACCAGGGAATCGCTCAGAAGCTAGGGGCTACCCCAGATTCGACCAGGGAATCACTCAGAAGCAAGGGGCTAGCCCAGATTCGACCAGGGAATCACTCAGAAGCAAGAGGCTAGCCCAGATTCGACCAGGGAATCACTCAGAAGCAAGGGGCTAGCCCAGATTCGACCAGGGAATCACTCAGAAGCAAGGGGCTAGCCCAGATTCGATCAGGGTATCACTCAGAAGCAAGGGGCTAGCCCAGATTCGACCAGGGAATCACTCAGAAGCAAGGGGCTAGCCCAGATTCGACCAGGGAATCACTCAGAAGCAAGGGGCTAGCCCAGATTCGACCAGGGTATCACTCAGAAGCAAGGGGCTACCCCAGATTCGATCAGGGAATCACTCAGAAGCAAGGGGCTAGCCCAGAATCGACCAGGGAATCACTCAGAAGCAAGAGGCTAGCCCAGACTCGACCAGGGTATCACTCATAAGCAAGGGGCTAGCCCAGATTCGACCAGGGAATCACTCAGAAGCAAGGGGCTACCCCAGATTCGACCAGGGAATCACTCAGAAGCAAGGGGCTAGCCCAGATTCGACCAGGGAATCACTCAGAAGCAAGAGGCTAGCCCAGATTCGACCAGGGAATCACTCAGAAGCAAGGGGCTAGCCAAGATTCGACCAGGGAATCGCTCAGAAGCAAGGGGCTAGCCCAGATTCGACCAGGGAATCACTCAGAAGCAAGGGGCTAGCCCAGATTCGACCAGGGTATCACTTATAAGCAAGGGGCTAGCCCAGATTCGACCAGGGAATCGCTCAGAAGCAAGGGGCTACCCCAGATTCGACCAGGGAATCACTCAGAAGCAAGGGGCTAGCCCAGATTCGACCAGGGAATCACTCAGAAGCAAGAGGCTAGCCCAGATTCGACCAGGGAATCACTCAGAAGCAAGGGGCTAGCCCAGATTCGACCAGGGAATCGCTCAGAAGCAAGGGGCTAGCCCAGATTCGACCAGGGAATCACTCAGAAGCAAGGGGCTAGCCCAGATTCGACCAGGGTATCACTTATAAGCAAGGGGCTAGCCCAGATTCGACCAGGGAATCGCTCAGGAGCAAGGGGCTACCCCAGATTCGACCAGGGAATCACTCAGAAGCAAGGGGCTAGCCCAGATTCGACCAGGGAATCACTCAGAAGCAAGGGGCTAGCCCAGATTCGACCAGGGTATCACTTATAAGCAAGGGGCTAGCCCAGATTCGACCAGGGAATCGCTCAGAGGCAAGGGGCTACCCCAGATTCGACCAGGGAATCACTCAGAAGCAAGGGGCTAGCCCAGATTCGACCAGGGAATCACTCAGAAGCAAGAGGCTAGCCCAGATTCGACCAGGGAATCACTCAGAATCAAGGGGCTAGCCCAGATTCGACCAGGGAATCACTCAGAAGCAAGGGGCTAGCCCAGATTCGATCAGGGTATCACTCAGAAGCAAGGGGCTAGCCCAGATTCGACCAGGGAATCACTCAGAAGCAAGGGGCTAGCCCAGATTCGACCAGGGAATCACTCAGAAGCAAGAGGCTAGTCCAGATTCGACCAGGGAATTGCTCAGAAGCAAGGGGCTAGCCCAGATTCGACCAGGGAATCACTCAGAAGCAAGGGGCTAGCCTAGATTCGACCAGGGTATCACTTATAAGCAAGGGGCTAGCCCAGATTCGACCAGGGAATCACTCAGAAGCAAGGGGCTACCCCAGATTCGACCAGGGAATCACTCAGAAGCAAGAGGCTAGCCCAGATTCGACCAGGGAATCACTCAGAAGCAAGGGGCTAGCCCAGATTCGACCAGGGAATCACTCAGAAGCAAGGGGCTAGCCCAGATTCGACCAGGGTATCACTCAGAAGCTAGGGGCTAGCCCAGATTCGACCAGGGAATCACTCAGAAGCAAGGGGCTAGCCCAGATTCGACCAGGGAATCACTCAGAAGCAAGAGGCTAGTCCAGATTCGACCAGGGAATCGCTCAGAAGCAAGGGGCTAGCCCAGATTCGACCAGGGAATCACTCAGAAGCAAGGGGCTAGCCCAGATTCGACCAGGGTATCACTTATAAGCAAGGGGCTAGCCCAGATTCGACCAGGGAATCACTCAGAAGCAAGGGGCTACCCCAGATTCGACCAGGGAATCACTCAGAAGCAAGGGGCTAGCCCAGATTCGACCAGGGAATCACTCAGAAGCAAGGGGCTAGCCCAGATTCGACCAGGGAATCACTCAGAAGCAAGGGGCTACCTCAGATTCGACCAGGGAATCACTCAGAAGCAAGAGGCTAGCCCAGATTCGACCAGGGAATCACTCAGAAGCAAGAGGCTAGCCCAGATTCGACCAGGGAATCATTCAGAAGCAAGGGGCTAGCCCAGATTCGACCAGGGGCTAGCCCAGATTCGACCAGGGAATCACTCAGAAGCAAGAGGCTAGCACAGATTCGACCAGGGAATCACTCAGAAGCAAGGGGCTAGCCCAGATTCGACCAGGGAATCACTCAGAAGCAAGGGGCTAGCCCAGATTCGACCAGGGAATCACTCAGAAGCAAGGGGCTAGCCCAGATTCGACCAGGGTATCACTCAGAAGCAAGGGGCTACCCCAGATTCGACCAGGGAATCACTCAGAAGCAAGGGGCTAGCCCAGAATCGACCAGGGAATCACTCAGAAGCAAGAGGCTAGCCCAGATTCGACCAGGGAATCACTCAGAAGCAAGGGGCTAGCCCAGAATCGACCAGGGAATCACTCAGAAGCAAGGGGCTAGCCCAGAATCGACCAGGGAATCACTCAGAAGCAAGAGGCTAGCCCAGATTCGACCAGGGAATCACTCAGAAGCAAGGGGCTAGCCCAGATTCGACCAGGGAATCACTCAGAAGCAAGGGGCTAGCCCAGATTCGACCAGGGAATCACTCAGAAGCAAGGGGCTAGCCCAGATTCGACCAGGGTATCACTCATAAGCAAGGGGCTAGCCCAGATTCGACCAGGGAATCACTCAGAAGCAAGGGGCTACCCCAGATTCGACCAGGGAATCACTCAGAAGCAAGAGGCTAGCCCAGATTCGACCAGGGAATCACTCAGAAGCAAGGGGCTAGCCCAGATTCGACCAGGGTATCACTCAGAAGCAAGGGGCTAGCCCAGATTCGACCAGGGTATCACTCAGAAGCAAGGGGCTAGCCCAGATTCGACCAGGGAATCACTCAGAAGCAAGGGGCTACCCCAGATTCGACCAGGGAATCACTCAGAAGCAAGAGGCTAGCCCAGATTCGACCAGGGAATCATTCAGAAGCAAGGGGCTAGCCCAGATTCGACCAGGGGCTAGCCCAGATTCGACCAGGGAATCACTCAGAAGCAAGAGGCTAGCCCAGATTCGACCAGGGGCTAGCCCAGATTCGACCAGGGAATCATTCAGAAGCAAGGGGCTAGCCCAGATTCGACCAGGGGCTACCCCAGATTCGACCAGGGAATCACTCAGAAGCAAGGGGCTAGCCCAGATTCGACCAGGGAATCACTCAGAAGCAAGGGGCTAGCCCAGATTCGACCAGGGAATCACTCAGAAGCAAGGGGCTAGCCCTGATTCGACCAGGGAATCGCTCAGAAGCAAGGGGCTAGATCCGATTCGACCAGGGAATCACTCAGAAGCAAGGGGCTAGCCCAGATTCGACCAGGGTATCACTCATAAGCAAGGGGCTAGCCCAGATTCGACCAGGGAATCACTCAGAAGCAAGGGGCTACCCCAGATTCGACCAGGGAATCACTCAGAAGCAAGAGGCTAACCCAGATTCGACCAGGGAATCACTCAGAAGCAAGGGGCTAGCCCAGATTCGACCAGGGTATCACTCAGAAGCAAGGGGCTAGCCCAGATTCGACCAGGGAATCACTCAGAAGCAAGGGGCTAGCCCAGATTCGACCAGGGTATCACTCAGAAGCAAGGGGCTAGCCCAGATTCGACCAGGGAATCACTCAGAAGCAAGGGGCTAGCCCAGATTCGACCAGGGTATCACTTATAAGCAAGGGGCTAGCCCAGATTCGACCAGGGAATCGCTCAGAAGCAAGGTGCTACCCCAGATTCGACCAGGGAATCACTCAGAAGCAAGGGGCTAGCCCAGATTCGACCAGGGAATCACTCAGAAGCAAGAGGCTAGCCCAGATTCGACCAGGGAATCACTCAGAAGCAAGGGGCTAGCCCAGATTCGACCAGGGAATCACTCAGAAGCAAGGGGCTAGCCCAGATTCGATCAGGGTATCACTCAGAAGCAAGGGGCTAGCCCAGATTCGACCAGGGAATCACTCAGAAGCAAGGGGCTAGCCCAGATTCGACCAGGGAATCACTCAGAAGCAAGAGGCTAGTCCAGATTCGACCAGGGAATCGCTCAGAAGCAAGGGGCTAGCCCAGATTCGACCAGGGAATCACTCAGAAGCAAGGGGCTAGCCTAGATTCGACCAGGGTATCACTTATAAGCAAGGGGCTAGCCCAGATTCGACCAGGGAATCACTCAGAAGCAAGGGGCTACCCCAGATTCGACCAGGGAATCACTCAGAAGCAAGAGGCTAGCCCAGATTCGACCAGGGAATCACTCAGAAGCAAGGGGCTAGCCCAGATTCGACCAGGGAATCACTCAGAAGCAAGGGGCTAGCCCAGATTCGACCAGGGTATCACTCAGAAGCAAGGGGCTAGCCCAGATTCGACCAAGGAATCACTCAGAAGCAAGGGGCTAGCCCAGATTCGACCAGGGAATCACTCAGAAGCAAGAGGCTAGTCCAGATTCGACCAGGGAATCGCTCAGAAGCAAGGGGCTAGCCCAGATTCGACCAGGGAATCACTCAGAAGCAAGGGGCTAGCCCAGATTCGACCAGGGTATCACTTATAAGCAAGGGGCTAGCCCAGATTCGACCAGGGAATCACTCAGAAGCAAGGGGCTACCCCAGATTCGACCAGGGAATCACTCAGAAGCAAGGGGCTAGCCCAGATTCGACCAGGGAATCACTCAGAAGCAAGGGGCTAGCCCAGATTCGACCAGGGAATCACTCAGAAGCAATGGGCTACCCCAGATTCGACCAGGGAATCACTCAGAAGCAAGAGGCTAGCCCAGATTCGACCAGGGAATCACTCAGAAGCAAGAGGCTAGCCCAGATTCGACCAGGGAATCATTCAGAAGCAAGGGGCTAGCCCAGATTCGACCAGGGGCTAGCCCAGATTCGACCAGGGAATCACTCAGAAGCAAGAGGCTAGCACAGATTCGACCAGGGAATCACTCAGAAGCAAGGGGCTAGCCCAGATTCGACCAGGGAATCACTCAGAAGCAAGGGGCTAGCCCAGATTCGACCAGGGAATCACTCAGAAGCAAGGGGCTAGCCCAGATTCGACCAGGGTATCACTCAGAAGCAAGGGGCTACCCCAGATTCGACCAGGGAATCACTCAGAAGCAAGGGGCTAGCCCAGAATCGACCAGGGAATCACTCAGAAGCAAGAGGCTAGCCCAGATTCGACCAGGGAATCACTCAGAAGCAAGGGGCTAGCCCAGATTCGACCAGGGAATCACTCAGAAGCAAGGGGCTAGCCCAGATTCGACCAGGGAATCACTCAGAAGCAAGGGGCTAGCCCAGATTCGACCAGGGTATCACTCATAAGCAAGGGGCTAGCCCAGATTCGACCAGGGAATCACTCAGAAGCAAGGGGCTACCCCAGATTCGACCAGGGAATCACTCAGAAGCAAGAGGCTAGCCCAGATTCGACCAGGGAATCACTCAGAAGCAAGGGGCTAGCCCAGATTCGACCAGGGTATCACTCAGAAGCAAGGGGCTAGCCCAGATTCGACCAGGGTATCACTCAGAAGCAAGGGGCTACCCCAGATTCGACCAGGGAATCACTCAGAAGCAAGGGGCTAGCCCAGATTCGACCAGGGAATCACTCAGAAGCAAGGGGCTAGCCCAGATTCGACCAGGGAATCACTCAGAAGCGAGGGGCTAGCCCAGATTCGACCAGGGTATCACTTAGAAGCAAGGGGCTAGCCCAGATTCGACCAGGGAATCACTCAGAAGCAAGAGGCTAGCCCAGATTCGACCAGGGAATCACTCAGAAGCAAGAGGCTAGCCCAGATTCGACCAGGGAATCACTCAGAAGCAAGGGGCTAGCCCAGGTTCGACCAGGGAATCGCTCAGAAGCAAGGGGCTAGCCCAGATTCGACCAGGGAATCACTCAGAAGCAAGGGGCTAGCCCAGATTCGACCAGGGTATCACTCATAAGCAAGGGGCTAGCCCAGATTCGACCAGGGAATCACTCAGAAGCAAGGGGCTACCCCAGATTCGACCAGGGAATCACTCAGAAGCAAGAGGCTAACCCAGATTCGACCAGGGAATCACTCAGAAGCAAGGGGCTAGCCCAGATTCGACCAGGGTATCACTCAGAAGCAAGGGGCTAGCCCAGATTCGACCAGGGAATCACTCAGAAGCAAGGGGCTAGCCCAGATTCGACCAGGGTATCACTCAGAAGCAAGGGGCTACCCCAGATTCGACCAGGGAATCACTCAGAAGCAAGGGGCTAGCCCAGATTCGACCAGGGAATCACTCAGAAGCAAGGGGCTAGCCCAGATTCGACCAGGGGCTAGCCCAGATTCGACCAGGGAATCACTCAGAAGCAAGGGGCTAGCCCTGATTCGACCAGGGAATCGCTCAGAAGCAAGGGGCTAGATCCGATTCGACCAGGGAATCACTCAGAAGCAAGGGGCTAGCCCAGATTCGACCAGGGTATCACTCATAAGCAAGGGGCTAGCCCAGATTCGACCAGGGAATCACTCAGAAGCCAGGGGCTACCCCAGATTCGACCAGGGAATCACTCAGAAGCAAGAGGCTAACCCAGATTCGACCAGGAAATCACTCAGAAGCAAGGGGCTAGCCCAGATTCGACCAGGGTATCACTCAGAAGCAAGGGGCTAGCCCAGATTCGACCAGGGAATCACTCAGAAGCAAGGGGCTAGCCCAGATTCGACCAGGGTATCACTCAGAAGCAAGGGGCTACCCCAGATTCGACCAGGGAATCACTCAGAAGCAAGGGGCTACCCCAGATTCGACCAGGGAATCACTCAGAAGCAAGAGGCTAACCCAGATTCGACCAGGGAATCACTCAGAAGCAAGGGGCTAGCCCAGATTCGACCAGGGTATCACTCAGAAGCAAGGGGCTAGCCCAGATTCGACCAGGGAATCACTCAGAAGCAAGGGGCTAGCCTAGATTCGACCAGGGTATCACTTATAAGCAAGGGGCTAGCCCGGATTCGACCAGGGAATCACTCAGAAGCAAGGGGCTACCCCAGATTCGACCAGGGAATCACTCAGAAGCAAGAGGCTAGCCCAGATTCGACCAGGGAATCACTCAGAAGCAAGGGGCTAGCCCAGATTCGACCAGGGAATCACTCAGAAGCAAGAGGCTAGTCCAGATTCGACCAGGGAATCGCTCAGAAGCAAGGGGCTAGCCCAGATTCGACCAGGGAATCACTCAGAAGCAAGGGGCTAGCCCAGATTCGACCAGGGTATCACTTATAAGCAAGGGGCTAGCCCAGATTCGACCAGGGAATCACTCAGAAGCAAGGGGCTAGCCTAGATTCGACCAGGGTATCACTTATAAGCAAGGGGCTAGCCCAGATTCGACCAGGGAATCACTCAGAAGCAAGGGGCTACCCCAGATTCGACCAGGGAATCACTCAGAAGCAAGAGGCTAGCCCAGATTCGACCAGGGAATCACTCAGAAGCAAGGGGCTAGCCCAGATTCGACCAGGGAATCACTCAGAAGCAAGGGGCTAGCCCAGATTCGACCAGGGTATCACTCAGAAGCAAGGGGCTAGCCCAGATTCGACCAGGGAATCACTCAGAAGCAAGGGGCTAGCCCAGATTCGACCAGGGAATCACTCAGAAGCAAGAGGCTAGTCCAGATTCGACCAGGGAATCGCTCAGAAGCAAGGGGCTAGCCCAGATTCGACCAGGGAATCACTCAGAAGCAAGAGGCTAGCCCAGATTCGACCAGGGAATCACTCAGAAGCAAGAGGCTAGCCCAGATTCGACCAGGGAATCACTCAGAAGCAAGGGGCTAGCCCAGGTTCGACCAGGGAATCGCTCAGAAGCAAGGGGCTAGCCCAGATTCGACCAGGGAATCACTCAGAAGCAAGGGGCTAGCCCAGATTCGACCAGGGTATCACTCATAAGCAAGGGGCTAGCCCAGATTCGACCAGGGAATCACTCAGAAGCAAGGGCTACCCCAGATTCGACCAGGGAATCACTCAGAAGCAAGAGGCTAACCCAGATTCGACCAGGGAATCACTCAGAAGCAAGGGGCTAGCCCAGATTCGACCAGGGTATCACTCAGAAGCAAGGGGCTAGCCCAGATTCGACCAGGGAATCACTCAGAAGCAAGGGGCTAGCCCAGATTCGACCAGGGTATCACTCAGAAGCAAGGGGCTACCCCAGATTCGACCAGGGAATCACTCAGAAGCAAGGGGCTAGCCCAGATTCGACCAGGGAATCACTCAGAAGCAAGGGGCTAGCCCAGATTCGACCAGGGGCTAGCCCAGATTCGACCAGGGAATCACTCAGAAGCAAGGGGCTAGCCCTGATTCGACCAGGGAATCGCTCAGAAGCAAGGGGCTAGATCCGATTCGACCAGGGAATCACTCAGAAGCAAGGGGCTAGCCCAGATTCGACCAGGGTATCACTCAGAAGCAAGGGGCTACCCCAGATTCGACCAGGGAATCACTCAGAAGCAAGGGGCTACCCCAGATTCGACCAGGGAATCACTCAGAAGCAAGAGGCTAACCCAGATTCGACCAGGGAATCACTCAGAAGCAAGGGGCTAGCCCAGATTCGACCAGGGTATCACTCAGAAGCAAGGGGCTAGCCCAGATTCGACCAGGGAATCACTCAGAAGCAAGGGGCTAGCCTAGATTCGACCAGGGTATCACTTATAAGCAAGGGGCTAGCCCAGATTCGACCAGGGAATCACTCAGAAGCAAGGGGCTACCCCAGATTCGACCAGGGAATCACTCAGAAGCAAGAGGCTAGCCCAGATTCGACCAGGGAATCACTCAGAAGCAAGGGGCTAGCCCAGATTCGACCAGGGAATCACTCAGAAGCAAGAGGCTAGTCCAGATTCGACCAGGGAATCGCTCAGAAGCAAGGGGCTAGCCCAGATTCGACCAGGGAATCACTCAGAAGCAAGGGGCTAGCCCAGATTCGACCAGGGTATCACTTATAAGCAAGGGGCTAGCCCAGATTCGACCAGGGAATCACTCAGAAGCAAGGGGCTAGCCTAGATTCGACCAGGGTATCACTTATAAGCAAGGGGCTAGCCCAGATTCGACCAGGGAATCACTCAGAAGCAAGGGGCTACCCCAGATTCGACCAGGGAATCACTCAGAAGCAAGAGGCTAGCCCAGATTCGACCAGGGAATCACTCAGAAGCAAGGGGCTAGCCCAGATTCGACCAGGGAATCACTCAGAAGCAAGGGGCTAGCCCAGATTCGACCAGGGTATCACTCAGAAGCAAGGGGCTAGCCCAGATTCGACCAGGGAATCACTCAGAAGCAAGGGGCTAGCCCAGATTCGACCAGGGAATCACTCAGAAGCAAGAGGCTAGTCCAGATTCGACCAGGGAATCGCTCAGAAGCAAGGGGCTAGCCCAGATTCGACCAGGGAATCACTCAGAAGCAAGGGGCTAGCCCAGATTCGACCAGGGTATCACTTATAAGCAAGGGGCTAGCCCAGATTCGACCAGGGAATCACTCAGAAGCAAGGGGCTACCCCAGATTCGACCAGGGAATCACTCAGAAGCAAGGGGCTAGCCCAGATTCGACCAGGGAATCACTCAGAAGCAAGGGGCTAGCCCAGATTCGACCAGGGAATCACTCAGAAGCAATGGGCTACCCCAGATTCGACCAGGGAATCACTCAGAAGCAAGAGGCTAGCCCAGATTCGACCAGGGAATCACTCAGAAGCAAGAGGCTAGCCCAGATTCGACCAGGGAATCATTCAGAAGCAAGGGGCTAGCCCAGATTCGACCAGGGGCTAGCCCAGATTCGACCAGGGAATCACTCAGAAGCAAGAGGCTAGCACAGATTCGACCAGGGAATCACTCAGAAGCAAGGGGCTAGCCCAGATTCGACCAGGGAATCACTCAGAAGCAAGGGGCTAGCCCAGATTCGACCAGGGAATCACTCAGAAGCAAGGGGCTAGCCCAGATTCGACCAGGGTATCACTCAGAAGCAAGGGGCTACCCCAGATTCGACCAGGGAATCACTCAGAAGCAAGGGGCTAGCCCAGAATCGACCAGGGAATCACTCAGAAGCAAGAGGCTAGCCCAGATTCGACCAGGGAATCACTCAGAAGCAAGGGGCTAGCCCAGATTCGACCAGGGAATCACTCAGAAGCAAGGGGCTAGCCCAGATTCGACCAGGGAATCACTCAGAAGCAAGGGGCTAGCCCAGATTCGACCAGGGTATCACTCATAAGCAAGGGGCTAGCCCAGATTCGACCAGGGAATCACTCAGAAGCAAGGGGCTACCCCAGATTCGACCAGGGAATCACTCAGAAGCAAGAGGCTAGCCCAGATTCGACCAGGGAATCACTCAGAAGCAAGGGGCTAGCCCAGATTCGACCAGGGTATCACTCAGAAGCAAGGGGCTAGCCCAGATTCGACCAGGGTATCACTCAGAAGCAAGGGGCTACCCCAGATTCGACCAGGGAATCACTCAGAAGCAAGGGGCTAGCCCAGATTCGACCAGGGAATCACTCAGAAGCAAGGGGCTAGCCCAGATTCGACCAGGGAATCACTCAGAAGCGAGGGGCTAGCCCAGATTCGACCAGGGTATCACTTAGAAGCAAGGGGCTAGCCCAGATTCGACCAGGGAATCACTCAGAAGCAAGAGGCTAGCCCAGATTCGACCAGGGAATCACTCAGAAGCAAGAGGCTAGCCCAGATTCGACCAGGGAATCACTCAGAAGCAAGGGGCTAGCCCAGGTTCGACCAGGGAATCGCTCAGAAGCAAGGGGCTAGCCCAGATTCGACCAGGGAATCACTCAGAAGCAAGGGGCTAGCCCAGATTCGACCAGGGTATCACTCATAAGCAAGGGGCTAGCCCAGATTCGACCAGGGAATCACTCAGAAGCAAGGGGCTACCCCAGATTCGACCAGGGAATCACTCAGAAGCAAGAGGCTAACCCAGATTCGACCAGGGAATCACTCAGAAGCAAGGGGCTAGCCCAGATTCGACCAGGGTATCACTCAGAAGCAAGGGGCTAGCCCAGATTCGACCAGGGAATCACTCAGAAGCAAGGGGCTAGCCCAGATTCGACCAGGGTATCACTCAGAAGCAAGGGGCTACCCCAGATTCGACCAGGGAATCACTCAGAAGCAAGGGGCTAGCCCAGATTCGACCAGGGAATCACTCAGAAGCAAGGGGCTAGCCCAGATTCGACCAGGGGCTAGCCCAGATTCGACCAGGGAATCACTCAGAAGCAAGGGGCTAGCCCTGATTCGACCAGGGAATCGCTCAGAAGCAAGGGGCTAGATCCGATTCGACCAGGGAATCACTCAGAAGCAAGGGGCTAGCCCAGATTCGACCAGGGTATCACTCATAAGCAAGGGGCTAGCCCAGATTCGACCAGGGAATCACTCAGAAGCCAGGGGCTACCCCAGATTCGACCAGGGAATCACTCAGAAGCAAGAGGCTAACCCAGATTCGACCAGGAAATCACTCAGAAGCAAGGGGCTAGCCCAGATTCGACCAGGGTATCACTCAGAAGCAAGGGGCTAGCCCAGATTCGACCAGGGAATCACTCAGAAGCAAGGGGCTAGCCCAGATTCGACCAGGGTATCACTCAGAAGCAAGGGGCTACCCCAGATTCGACCAGGGAATCACTCAGAAGCAAGGGGCTACCCCAGATTCGACCAGGGAATCACTCAGAAGCAAGAGGCTAACCCAGATTCGACCAGGGAATCACTCAGAAGCAAGGGGCTAGCCCAGATTCGACCAGGGTATCACTCAGAAGCAAGGGGCTAGCCCAGATTCGACCAGGGAATCACTCAGAAGCAAGGGGCTAGCCCAGATTCGACCAGGGTATCACTCAGAAGCAAGGGGCTAGCCCAGATTCGACCAGGGAATCACTCAGAAGCAAGGGGCTAGCCCAGATTCGACCAGGGTATCACTTATAAGCAAGGGGCTAGCCCAGATTCGACCAGGGAATCGCTCAGAAGCAAGGGGCTACCCCAGATTCGACCAGGGAATCACTCAGAAGCAAGGGGCTAGCCCAGATTCGACCAGGGAATCACTCAGAAGCAAGGGGCTAGCCCAGATTCGACCAGGGTATCACTTATAAGCAAGGGGCTAGCCCAGATTCGACCAGGGAATCGCTCAGAAGCAAGGGGCTACCCCAGATTCGACCAGGGAATCACTCAGAAGCAAGAGGCTAGCCCAGATTCGACCAGGGAATCACTCAGAAGCAAGGGGCTAGCCCAGATTCGACCAGGGAATCACTCAGAAGCAAGGGGCTAGCCCAGATTCGATCAGGGTATCACTCAGAAGCAAGGTGCTAGCCCAGATTCGACCAGGGAATCACTCAGAAGCAAGGGGCTAGCCCAGATTCGACCAGGGAATCACTCAGAAGCAAGAGGCTAGTCCAGATTCGACCAGGGAATCGCTCAGAAGCAAGGGGCTAGCCCAGATTCGACCAGGGAATCACTCAGAAGCAAGGGGCTAGCCCAGATTCGACCAGGGTATCACTTATAAGCAAGGGGCTAGCTCAGATTCGACCAGGGAATCACTCAGAAGCAAGGGGCTACCCCAGATTCGACCAGGGAATCACTCAGAAGCAAGAGGCTAGCCCAGATTCGACCAGGGAATCACTCAGAAGCAAGGGGCTAGCCCAGATTCGACCAGGGAATCACTCAGAAGCAAGAGGCTAACCCAGATTCGACCAGGAAATCACTCAGAAGCAAGGGGCTAGCCCAGATTCGACCAGGGTATCACTCAGAAGCAAGGGGCTAGCCCAGATTCGACCAGGGAATCACTCAGAAGCAAGGGGCTAGCCCAGATTCGACCAGGGTATCACTCAGAAGCAAGGGGCTAGCCCAGATTCGACCAGGGAATCACTCAGAAGCAAGGGGCTAGCCCAGATTCGACCAGGGTATCACTCAGAAGCAAGGGGCTAGCCCAGATTCGACCAGGGAATCACTCAGAAGCAAGGGGCTAGCCCAGATTCGACCAGGGTATCACTTATAAGCAAGGGGCTAGCCCAGATTCGACCAGGGAATCGCTCAGAAGCAAGGGGCTACCCCAGATTCGACCAGGGAATCACTCAGAAGCAAGGGGCTAGCCCAGATTCGACCAGGGGATCACTCAGAAGCAAGGGGCTAGCCCAGATTCGACCAGGGTATCACTTATAAGCAAGGGGCTAGCCCAGATTCGACCAGGGAATCGCTCAGAAGCAAGGGGCTACCCCAGATTCGACCAGGGAATCACTCAGAAGCAAGAGGCTAGCCCAGATTCGACCAGGGAATCACTCAGAAGCAAGGGGCTAGCCCAGATTCGACCAGGGAATCACTCAGAAGCAAGGGGCTAGCCCAGATTCGATCAGGGTATCACTCAGAAGCAAGGGGCTAGCCCAGATTCGACCAGGGAATCACTCAGAAGCAAGGGGCTAGCCCAGATTCGACCAGGGAATCACTCAGAAGCAAGAGGCTAGTCCAGATTCGACCAGGGAATCGCTCAGAAGCAAGGGGCTAGCCCAGATTCGACCAGGGAATCACTCAGAAGCAAGGGGCTAGCCCAGATTCGACCAGGGTATCACTTATAAGCAAGGGGCTAGCCCAGATTCGACCAGGGAATCACTCAGAAGCAAGGGGCTACCCCAGATTCGACCAGGGAATCACTCAGAAGCAAGAGGCTAGCCCAGATTCGACCAGGGAATCACTCAGAAGCAAGGGGCTAGCCCAGATTCGACCAGGGAATCACTCAGAAGCAAGGGGCTAGCCCAGATTCGACCAGGGTATCACTCAGAAGCAAGGGGCTAGCCCAGATTCGACCAGGGAATCACTCAGAAGCAAGGGGCTAGCCCAGATTCGACCAGGGAATCACTCAGAAGCAAGAGGCTAGTCCAGATTCGACCAGGGAATCGCTCAGAAGCAAGGGGCTAGCCCAGATTCGACCAGGGTATCACTTATAAGCAAGGGGCTAGCCCAGATTCGACCAGGGAATCACTCAGAAGCAAGGGGCTACCCCAGATTCGACCAGGGAATCACTCAGAAGCAAGGGGCTAGCCCAGATTCGACCAGGGAATCACTCAGAAGCAAGGGGCTAGCCCAGATTCGACCAGGGAATCACTCAGAAGCAAGGGGCTACCCCAGATTCGACCAGGGAATCACTCAGAAGCAAGAGGCTAGCCCAGATTCGACCAGGGAATCACTCAGAAGCAAGAGGCTAGCCCAGATTCGACCAGGGAATCATTCAGAAGCAAGGGGCTAGCCCAGATTCGACCAGGGGCTAGCCCAGATTCGACCAGGGAATCACTCAGAAGCAAGAGGCTAGCCCAGATTCGACCAGGGAATCACTCAGAAGCAAGGGGCTAGCCCAGATTCGACCAGGGAATCACTCAGAAGCAAGGGGCTAGCCCAGATTCGACCAGGGAATCACTCAGAAGCAAGGGGCTAGCCCAGATTCGACCAGGGTATCACTCAGAAGCAAGGGGCTACCCCAGATTCGACCAGGGAATCACTCAGAAGCAAGGGGCTAGCCCAGAATCGACCAGGGAATCACTCAGAAGCAAGAGGCTAGCCCAGATTCGACCAGGGAATCACTCAGAAGCAAGGGGCTAGCCCAGATTCGACCAGGGAATCACTCAGAAGCAAGGGGCTAGCCCAGATTCGACCAGGGAATCACTCAGAAGCAAGGGGCTAGCCCAGATTCGACCAGGGTATCACTCATAAGCAAGGGGCTAGCCCAGATTCGACCAGGGAATCACTCAGAAGCAAGGGGCTACCCCAGATTCGACCAGGGAATCACTCAGAAGCAAGAGGCTAGCCCAGATTCGACCAGGGAATCACTCAGAAGCAAGGGGCTAGCCCAGATTCGACCAGGTATCACTCAGAAGCAAGGGGCTAGCCCAGATTCGACCAGGGTATCACTCAGAAGCAAGGGGCTACCCCAGATTCGACCAGGGAATCACTCAGAAGCAAGGGGCTAGCCCAGATTCGACCAGGGAATCACTCAGAAGCAAGGGGCTAGCCCAGATTCGACCAGGGAATCACTCAGAAGCGAGGGGCTAGCCCAGATTCGACCAGGGTATCACTTAGAAGCAAGGGGCTAGCCCAGATTCGACCAGGGAATCACTCAGAAGCAAGAGGCTAGCCCAGATTCGACCAGGGAATCACTCAGAAGCAAGAGGCTAGCCCAGATTCGACCAGGGAATCACTCAGAAGCAAGGGGCTAGCCCAGGTTCGACCAGGGAATCGCTCAGAAGCAAGGGGCTAGCCCAGATTCGACCAGGGAATCACTCAGAAGCAAGGGGCTAGCCCAGATTCGACCAGGGAATCGCTCAGAAGCAAGAGGCTAGCCCAGATTCGACCAGGGAATCACTCAGAAGCAAGGGGCTACCCCAGATTCGACCAGGGAATCACTCAGAAGCAAGAGGCTAACCCAGATTCGACCAGGGAATCACTCAGAAGCAAGGGGCTAGCCCAGATTCGACCAGGGTATCACTCAGAAGCAAGGGGCTAGCCCAGATTCGACCAGGGAATCACTCAGAAGCAAGGGGCTAGCCCAGATTCGACCAGGGTATCACTCAGAAGCAAGGGGCTACCCCAGATTCGACCAGGGAATCACTCAGAAGCAAGGGGCTAGCCCAGATTCGACCAGGGAATCACTCAGAAGCAAGGGGCTAGCCCAGATTCGACCAGGGAATCACTCAGAAGCAAGGGGCTAGCCCAGATTCGACCAGGGGCTAGCCCAGATTCGACCAGGGAATCACTCAGAAGCAAGGGGCTAGCCCAGATTCGACCAGGGAATCACTCAGAAGCAAGGGGCTAGCCCAGATTCGACCAGGGAATCACTCAGAAGCAAGGGGCTAGCCCAGATTCGACCAGGGAATCACTCAGAAGCAAGGGGCTAGCCCAGATTCGACCAGGGAATCACTCAAAAGCAAGGGGCTAGCCCAGATTCGACCAGGGAATCACTCAGAAGCAAGGGGCTAGCCCAGATTCGACCAGGGTATCACTCAGAAGCAAGGGGTTACCCCAGATTCGACCAGGGAATCACTCAGAAGCAAGGGGCTAGCCCAGATTCGACCAGGGAATCACTCAGAAGCAAGGGGCTAGCCCAGATTCGACCAGGGAATCACTCAGAAGCAAGGGGCTAGCCCAGATTCGACCAGGGTATCACTCAGAAGCAAGGGGCTAGCCCAGATTCGACCAGGGAATCACTCAGATGCAATGGGCTAGCCCAGATTCGACCAGGGAATCGCTCAGAAGCAAGGGGCTAGCCCAGATTCGACCAGGGAATCACTCAGAAGCAAGGGGCTAGCCCAGATTCGACCAGGGTATCACTCATAAGCAAGGGGCTAGCCCAGATTCGACCAGGGAATCACTCAGAAGCCAGGGGCTACCCCAGATTCGACCAGGGAATCACTCAGAAGCAAGAGGCTAACCCAGATTCGACCAGGAAATCACTCAGAAGCAAGGGGCTAGCCCAGATTCGACCAGGGTATCACTCAGAAGCAAGGGGCTAGCCCAGATTCGACCAGGGAATCACTCAGAAGCAAGGGGCTAGCCCAGATTCGACCAGGGTATCACTCAGAAGCAAGGGGCTACCCCAGATTCGACCAGGGAATCACTCAGAAGCAAGGGGCTACCCCAGATTCGACCAGGGAATCACTCAGAAGCAAGAGGCTAACCCAGATTCGACCAGGGAATCACTCAGAAGCAAGGGGCTAGCCCAGATTCGACCAGGGAATCGCTCAGAAGCAAGAGGCTAGCCCAGATTCGACCAGGGAATCACTCAGAAGCAAGGGGCTACCCCAGATTCGACCAGGGAATCACTCAGAAGCAAGAGGCTAACCCAGATTCGACCAGGGAATCACTCAGAAGCAAGGGGCTAGCCCAGATTCGACCAGGGTATCACTCAGAAGCAAGGGGCTAGCCCAGATTCGACCAGGGAATCACTCAGAAGCAAGGGGCTAGCCCAGATTCGACCAGGGTATCACTCAGAAGCAAGGGGCTACCCCAGATTCGACCAGGGAATCACTCAGAAGCAAGGGGCTAGCCCAGATTCGACCAGGGAATCACTCAGAAGCAAGGGGCTAGCCCAGATTCGACCAGGGAATCACTCAGAAGCAAGGGGCTAGCCCAGATTCGACCAGGGGCTAGCCCAGATTCGACCAGGGAATCACTCAGAAGCAAGGGGCTAGCCCAGATTCGACCAGGGAATCACTCAGAAGCAAGGGGCTAGCCCAGATTCGACCAGGGAATCACTCAGAAGCAAGGGGCTAGCCCAGATTCGACCAGGGAATCACTCAGAAGCCAGGGGCTACCCCAGATTCGACCAGGGAATCACTCAGAAGCAAGAGGCTAACCCAGATTCGACCAGGAAATCACTCAGAAGCAAGGGGCTAGCCCAGATTCGACCAGGGTATCACTCAGAAGCAAGGGGCTAGCCCAGATTCGACCAGGGAATCACTCAGAAGCAAGGGGCTAGCCCAGATTCGACCAGGGTATCACTCAGAAGCAAGGGGCTACCCCAGATTCGACCAGGGAATCACTCAGAAGCAAGGGGCTACCCCAGATTCGACCAGGGAATCACTCAGAAGCAAGAGGCTAACCCAGATTCGACCAGGGAATCACTCAGAAGCAAGGGGCTAGCCCAGATTCGACCAGGGAATCGCTCAGAAGCAAGAGGCTAGCCCAGATTCGACCAGGGAATCACTCAGAAGCAAGGGGCTACCCCAGATTCGACCAGGGAATCACTCAGAAGCAAGAGGCTAACCCAGATTCGACCAGGGAATCACTCAGAAGCAAGGGGCTAGCCCAGATTCGACCAGGGTATCACTCAGAAGCAAGGGGCTAGCCCAGATTCGACCAGGGAATCACTCAGAAGCAAGGGGCTAGCCCAGATTCGACCAGGGTATCACTCAGAAGCAAGGGGCTACCCCAGATTCGACCAGGGAATCACTCAGAAGCAAGGGGCTAGCCCAGATTCGACCAGGGAATCACTCAGAAGCAAGGGGCTAGCCCAGATTCGACCAGGGAATCACTCAGAAGCAAGGGGCTAGCCCAGATTCGACCAGGGGCTAGCCCAGATTCGACCAGGAAATCACTCAGAAGCAAGGGGCTAGCCCAGATTCGACCAGGGAATCACTCAGAAGCAAGGGGCTAGCCCAGATTCGACCAGGGAATCACTCAGAAGCAAGGGGCTAGCCCAGATTCGACCAGGGAATCACTCAGAAGCAAGGGGCTAGCCCAGATTCGACCAGGGAATCACTCAAAAGCAAGGGGCTAGCCCAGATTCGACCAGGGAATCACTCAGAAGCAAGGGGCTAGCCCAGATTCGACCAGGGTATCACTCAGAAGCAAGGGGTTACCCCAGATTCGACCAGGGAATCACTCAGAAGCAAGGGGCTAGCCCAGATTCGACCAGGGAATCACTCAGAAGCAAGGGGCTAGCCCAGATTCGACCAGGGAATCACTCAGAAGCAAGGGGCTAGCCCAGATTCGACCAGGGTATCACTCAGAAGCAAGGGGCTAGCCCAGATTCGACCAGGGAATCACTCAGAAGCAATGGGCTAGCCCAGATTCGACCAGGGAATCGCTCAGAAGCAAGGGGCTAGCCCAGATTCGACCAGGGAATCACTCAGAAGCAAGGGGCTAGCCCAGATTCGACCAGGGTATCACTCATAAGCAAGGGGCTAGCCCAGATTCGACCAGGGAATCACTCAGAAGCCAGGGGCTACCCCAGATTCGACCAGGGAATCACTCAGAAGCAAGAGGCTAACCCAGATTCGACCAGGAAATCACTCAGAAGCAAGGGGCTAGCCCAGATTCGACCAGGGTATCACTCAGAAGCAAGGGGCTAGCCCAGATTCGACCAGGGAATCACTCAGAAGCAAGGGGCTAGCCCAGATTCGACCAGGGTATCACTCAGAAGCAAGGGGCTACCCCAGATTCGACCAGGGAATCACTCAGAAGCAAGGGGCTACCCCAGATTCGACCAGGGAATCACTCAGAAGCAAGAGGCTAACCCAGATTCGACCAGGGAATCACTCAGAAGCAAGGGGCTAGCCCAGATTCGACCAGGGAATCACTCAGAAGCGAGGGGCTAGCCCAGATTCGACCAGGGAATCACTCAGAAGCAAGGGGCTAGCCCAGATTCGACCAGGGAATCACTCAGAAGCAAGAGGCTAGCCCAGATTCGACCAGGGAATCACTCAGAAGCAAGGGGCTAGCCCAGGTTCGACCAGGGAATCGCTCAGAAGCAAGGGGCTAGCCCAGATTCGACCAGGGAATCACTCAGAAGCAAGGGGCTAGCCCAGATTCGACCAGGGTATCACTCATAAGCAAGGGGCTAGCCCAGATTCGACCAGGGAATCACTCAGAAGCAAGGGGCTACCCCAGATTCGACCAGGGAATCACTCAGAAGCAAGAGGCTAACCCAGATTCGACCAGGGAATCACTCAGAAGCAAGGGGCTAGCCCAGATTCGACCAGGGTATCACTCAGAAGCAAGGGGCTAGCCCAGATTCGACCAGGGAATCACTCAGAAGCAAGGGGCTAGCCCAGATTCGACCAGGGTATCACTCAGAAGCAAGGGGCTACCCCAGATTCGACCAGGGAATCACTCAGAAGCAAGGGGCTAGCCCAGATTCGACCAGGGAATCACTCAGAAGCAAGGGGCTAGCCCAGATTCGACCAGGGAATCACTCAGAAGCAAGGGGCTAGCCCAGATTCGACCAGGGGCTAGCCCAGATTCGACCAGGGAATCACTCAGAAGCAAGGGGCTAGCCCAGATTCGACCAGGGAATCACTCAGAAGCAAGGGGCTAGCCCAGATTCGACCAGGGAATCACTCAGAAGCAAGGGGCTAGCCCAGATTCGACCAGGGAATCACTCAGAAGCAAGGGGCTAGCCCAGATTCGACCAGGGAATCACTCAAAAGCAAGGGGCTAGCCCAGATTCGACCAGGGAATCACTCAGAAGCAAGGGGCTAGCCCAGATTCGACCAGGGTATCACTCAGAAGCAAGGGGTTACCCCAGATTCGACCAGGGAATCACTCAGAAGCAAGGGGCTAGCCCAGATTCGACCAGGGAATCACTCAGAAGCAAGGGGCTAGCCCAGATTCGACCAGGGAATCACTCAGAAGCAAGGGGCTAGCCCAGATTCGACCAGGGTATCACTCAGAAGCAAGGGGCTAGCCCAGATTCGACCAGGGAATCACTCAGAAGCAAGGGGCTAGCCCAGATTCGACCAGGGAATCACTCAGAAGCAAGGGGCTAGCCCAGATTCGACCAGGGAATCACTCAGAAGCGAGGGGCTAGCCCAGATTCGACCAGGGAATCACTCAGAAGCAAGGGGCTAGCCCAGATTCGACCAGGGAATCACTCAGAAGCAAGAGGCTAGCCCAGATTCGACCAGGGAATCACTCAGAAGCAAGAGGCTAGCCCAGATTCGACCAGGGAATCACTCAGAAGCAAGGGGCTAGCCCAGGTTCGACCAGGGAATCGCTCAGAAGCAAGGGGCTAGCCCAGATTCGACCAGGGAATCACTCAGAAGCAAGGGGCTAGCCCAGATTCGACCAGGGTATCACTCATAAGCAAGGGGCTAGCCCAGATTCGACCAGGGAATCACTCAGAAGCAAGGGGCTACCCCAGATTCGACCAGGGAATCACTCAGAAGCAAGAGGCTAACCCAGATTCGACCAGGGAATCACTCAGAAGCAAGGGGCTAGCCCAGATTCGACCAGGGTATCACTCAGAAGCAAGGGGCTAGCCCAGATTCGACCAGGGAATCACTCAGAAGCAAGGGGCTAGCCCAGATTCGACCAGGGTATCACTCAGAAGCAAGGGGCTACCCCAGATTCGACCAGGGAATCACTCAGAAGCAAGGGGCTAGCCCAGATTCGACCAGGGAATCACTCAGAAGCAAGGGGCTAGCCCAGATTCGACCAGGGAATCACTCAGAAGCAAGGGGCTAGCCCAGATTCGACCAGGGAATCACTCAGAAGCAAGGGGCTAGCCCACATTCGACCAGGGGCTAGCCCAGATTCGACCAGGGAATCACTCAGAAGCAAGGGGCTAGCCCAGATTCGACCAGGGAATCACTCAGAAGCAAGGGGCTAGCCCAGATTCGACCAGGGAATCACTCAGAAGCAAGGGGCTAGCCCAGATTCGACCAGGGAATCACTCAGAAGCAAGGGGCTAGCCCAGATTCGACCAGGGAATCACTCAAAAGCAAGGGGCTAGCCCAGATTCGACCAGGGAATCACTCAGAAGCAAGGGGCTAGCCCAGATTCGACCAGGGTATCACTCAGAAGCAAGGGGTTACCCCAGATTCGACCAGGGAATCACTCAGAAGCAAGGGGCTAGCCCAGATTCGACCAGGGAATCACTCAGAAGCAAGGGGCTAGCCCAGATTCGACCAGGGAATCACTCAAAAGCAAGGGGCTAGCCCAGATTCGACCAGGGAATCACTCAGAAGCAAGGGGCTAGCCCAGATTCGACCAGGGTATCACTCAGAAGCAAGGGGTTACCCCAGATTCGACCAGGGAATCACTCAGAAGCAAGGGGCTAGCCCAGATTCGACCAGGGAATCACTCAGAAGCAAGGGGCTAGCCCAGATTCGACCAGGGAATCACTCAGAAGCAAGGGGCTAGCCCAGATTCGACCAGGGTATCACTCAGAAGCAAGGGGCTAGCCCAGATTCGACCAGGGAATCACTCAGAAGCAATGGGCTAGCCCAGATTCGACCAGGGAATCGCTCAGAAGCAAGGGGCTAGCCCAGATTCGACCAGGGAATCACTCAGAAGCAAGGGGCTAGCCCAGATTCGACCAGGGTATCACTCATAAGCAAGGGGCTAGCCCAGATTCGACCAGGGAATCACTCAGAAGCCAGGGGCTACCCCAGATTCGACCAGGGAATCACTCAGAAGCAAGAGGCTAACCCAGATTCGACCAGGAAATCACTCAGAAGCAAGGGGCTAGCCCAGATTCGACCAGGGTATCACTCAGAAGCAAGGGGCTAGCCCAGATTCGACCAGGGAATCACTCAGAAGCAAGGGGCTAGCCCAGATTCGACCAGGGTATCACTCAGAAGCAAGGGGCTACCCCAGATTCGACCAGGGAATCACTCAGAAGCAAGGGGCTACCCCAGATTCGACCAGGGAATCACTCAGAAGCAAGAGGCTAACCCAGATTCGACCAGGGAATCACTCAGAAGCAAGGGGCTAGCCCAGATTCGACCAGGGAATCACTCAGAAGCGAGGGGCTAGCCCAGATTCGACCAGGGAATCACTCAGAAGCAAGGGGCTAGCCCAGATTCGACCAGGGAATCACTCAGAAGCAAGAGGCTAGCCCAGATTCGACCAGGGAATCACTCAGAAGCAAGGGGCTAGCCCAGGTTCGACCAGGGAATCGCTCAGAAGCAAGGGGCTAGCCAAGATTCGACCAGGGAATCACTCAGAAGCAAGGGGCTAGCCCAGATTCGACCAGGGTATCACTCATAAGCAAGGGGCTAGCCCAGATTCGACCAGGGAATCACTCAGAAGCAAGGGGCTACCCCAGATTCGACCAGGGAATCACTCAGAAGCAAGAGGCTAACCCAGATTCGACCAGGGAATCACTCAGAAGCAAGGGGCTAGCCCAGATTCGACCAGGGTATCACTCAGAAGCAAGGGGCTAGCCCAGATTCGACCAGGGAATCACTCAGAAGCAAGGGGCTAGCCCAGATTCGACCAGGGTATCACTCAGAAGCAAGGGGCTACCCCAGATTCGACCAGGGAATCACTCAGAAGCAAGGGGCTAGCCCAGATTCGACCAGGGAATCACTCAGAAGCAAGGGGCTAGCCCAGATTCGACCAGGGAATCACTCAGAAGCAAGGGGCTAGCCCAGATTCGACCAGGGGCTAGCCCAGATTCGACCAGGGAATCACTCAGAAGCAAGGGGCTAGCCCAGATTCGACCAGGGAATCACTCAGAAGCAAGGGGCTAGCCCAGATTCGACCAGGGAATCACTCAGAAGCAAGGGGCTAGCCCAGATTCGACCAGGGAATCACTCAGAAGCAAGGGGCTAGCCCAGATTCGACCAGGGAATCACTCAAAAGCAAGGGGCTAGCCCAGATTCGACCAGGGAATCACTCAGAAGCAAGGGGCTAGCCCAGATTCGACCAGGGTATCACTCAGAAGCAAGGGGTTACCCCAGATTCGACCAGGGAATCACTCAGAAGCAAGGGGCTAGCCCAGATTCGACCAGGGAATCACTCAGAAGCAAGGGGCTAGCCCAGATTCGACCAGGGAATCACTCAGAAGCAAGGGGCTAGCCCAGATTCGACCAGGGTATCACTCAGAAGCAAGGGGCTAGCCCAGATTCGACCAGGGAATCACTCAGAAGCAAGGGGCTAGCCCAGATTCGACCAGGGAATCACTCAGAAGCAAGGGGCTAGCCCAGATTCGACCAGGGAATCACTCAGAAGCGAGGGGCTAGCCCAGATTCGACCAGGGAATCACTCAGAAGCAAGGGGCTAGCCCAGATTCGACCAGGGAATCACTCAGAAGCAAGAGGCTAGCCCAGATTCGACCAGGGAATCACTCAGAAGCAAGAGGCTAGCCCAGATTCGACCAGGGAATCACTCAGAAGCAAGGGGCTAGCCCAGGTTCGACCAGGGAATCGCTCAGAAGCAAGGGGCTAGCCCAGATTCGACCAGGGAATCACTCAGAAGCAAGGGGCTAGCCCAGATTCGACCAGGGTATCACTCATAAGCAAGGGGCTAGCCCAGATTCGACCAGGGAATCACTCAGAAGCAAGGGGCTACCCCAGATTCGACCAGGGAATCACTCAGAAGCAAGAGGCTAACCCAGATTCGACCAGGGAATCACTCAGAAGCAAGGGGCTAGCCCAGATTCGACCAGGGTATCACTCAGAAGCAAGGGGCTAGCCCAGATTCGACCAGGGAATCACTCAGAAGCAAGGGGCTAGCCCAGATTCGACCAGGGTATCACTCAGAAGCAAGGGGCTACCCCAGATTCGACCAGGGAATCACTCAGAAGCAAGGGGCTAGCCCAGATTCGACCAGGGAATCACTCAGAAGCAAGGGGCTAGCCCAGATTCGACCAGGGAATCACTCAGAAGCAAGGGGCTAGCCCAGATTCGACCAGGGAATCACTCAGAAGCAAGGGGCTAGCCCACATTCGACCAGGGGCTAGCCCAGATTCGACCAGGGAATCACTCAGAAGCAAGGGGCTAGCCCAGATTCGACCAGGGAATCACTCAGAAGCAAGGGGCTAGCCCAGATTCGACCAGGGAATCACTCAGAAGCAAGGGGCTAGCCCAGATTCGACCAGGGAATCACTCAGAAGCAAGGGGCTAGCCCAGATTCGACCAGGGAATCACTCAAAAGCAAGGGGCTAGCCCAGATTCGACCAGGGAATCACTCAGAAGCAAGGGGCTAGCCCAGATTCGACCAGGGTATCACTCAGAAGCAAGGGGTTACCCCAGATTCGACCAGGGAATCACTCAGAAGCAAGGGGCTAGCCCAGATTCGACCAGGGAATCACTCAGAAGCAAGGGGCTAGCCCAGATTCGACCAGGGTATCACTCATAAGCAAGGGGCTAGCCCAGATTCGACCAGGGAATCACTCAGAAGCCAGGGGCTACCCCAGATTCGACCAGGGAATCACTCAGAAGCAAGGGGCTAGCCCAGATTCGACCAGGGAATCACTCAGAAGCAAGGGGCTACCCCAGATTCGACCAGGGAATCACTCAGAAGCAAGAGGCTAACCCAGATTCGACCAGGGAATCACTCAGAAGCAAGGGGCTAGCCCAGATTCGACCAGGGTATCACTCAGAAGCAAGGGGCTAGCCCAGATTCGACCAGGGAATCACTCAGAAGCAAGGGGCTAGCCCAGATTCGACCAGGGTATCACTCAGAAGCAAGGGGCTACCCCAGATTCGACCAGGGAATCACTCAGAAGCAAGGGGCTAGCCCAGATTCGACCAGGGAATCACTCAGAAGCAAGGGGCTAGCCCAGATTCGACCAGGGAATCACTCAGAAGCAAGGGGCTAGCCCAGATTCGACCAGGGAATCACTCAGAAGCAAGGGGCTAGCCCACATTCGACCAGGGGCTAGCCCAGATTCGACCAGGGAATCACTCAGAAGCAAGGGGCTAGCCCAGATTCGACCAGGGAATCACTCAGAAGCAAGGGGCTAGCCCAGATTCGACCAGGGAATCACTCAGAAGCAAGGGGCTAGCCCAGATTCGACCAGGGAATCACTCAGAAGCAAGGGGCTAGCCCAGATTCGACCAGGGAATCACTCAAAAGCAAGGGGCTAGCCCAGATTCGACCAGGGAATCACTCAGAAGCAAGGGGCTAGCCCAGATTCGACCAGGGTATCACTCAGAAGCAAGGGGTTACCCCAGATTCGACCAGGGAATCACTCAGAAGCAAGGGGCTAGCCCAGATTCGACCAGGGAATCACTCAGAAGCAAGGGGCTAGCCCAGATTCGACCAGGGAATCACTCAAAAGCAAGGGGCTAGCCCAGATTCGACCAGGGAATCACTCAGAAGCAAGGGGCTAGCCCAGATTCGACCAGGGTATCACTCAGAAGCAAGGGGTTACCCCAGATTCGACCAGGGAATCACTCAGAAGCAAGGGGCTAGCCCAGATTCGACCAGGGAATCACTCAGAAGCAAGGGGCTAGCCCAGATTCGACCAGGGAATCACTCAGAAGCAAGGGGCTAGCCCAGATTCGACCAGGGTATCACTCAGAAGCAAGGGGCTAGCCCAGATTCGACCAGGGAATCACTCAGAAGCAATGGGCTAGCCCAGATTCGACCAGGGAATCGCTCAGAAGCAAGGGGCTAGCCCAGATTCGACCAGGGAATCACTCAGAAGCAAGGGGCTAGCCCAGATTCGACCAGGGTATCACTCATAAGCAAGGGGCTAGCCCAGATTCGACCAGGGAATCACTCAGAAGCCAGGGGCTACCCCAGATTCGACCAGGGAATCACTCAGAAGCAAGAGGCTAACCCAGATTCGACCAGGAAATCACTCAGAAGCAAGGGGCTAGCCCAGATTCGACCAGGGTATCACTCAGAAGCAAGGGGCTAGCCCAGATTCGACCAGGGAATCACTCAGAAGCAAGGGGCTAGCCCAGATTCGACCAGGGTATCACTCAGAAGCAAGGGGCTACCCCAGATTCGACCAGGGAATCACTCAGAAGCAAGGGGCTACCCCAGATTCGACCAGGGAATCACTCAGAAGCAAGAGGCTAACCCAGATTCGACCAGGGAATCACTCAGAAGCAAGGGGCTAGCCCAGATTCGACCAGGGAATCACTCAGAAGCGAGGGGCTAGCCCAGATTCGACCAGGGAATCACTCAGAAGCAAGGGGCTAGCCCAGATTCGACCAGGGAATCACTCAGAAGCAAGAGGCTAGCCCAGATTCGACCAGGGAATCACTCAGAAGCAAGGGGCTAGCCCAGGTTCGACCAGGGAATCGCTCAGAAGCAAGGGGCTAGCCAAGATTCGACCAGGGAATCACTCAGAAGCAAGGGGCTAGCCCAGATTCGACCAGGGTATCACTCATAAGCAAGGGGCTAGCCCAGATTCGACCAGGGAATCACTCAGAAGCAAGGGGCTACCCCAGATTCGACCAGGGAATCACTCAGAAGCAAGAGGCTAACCCAGATTCGACCAGGGAATCACTCAGAAGCAAGGGGCTAGCCCAGATTCGACCAGGGTATCACTCAGAAGCAAGGGGCTAGCCCAGATTCGACCAGGGAATCACTCAGAAGCAAGGGGCTAGCCCAGATTCGACCAGGGTATCACTCAGAAGCAAGGGGCTACCCCAGATTCGACCAGGGAATCACTCAGAAGCAAGGGGCTAGCCCAGATTCGACCAGGGAATCACTCAGAAGCAAGGGGCTAGCCCAGATTCGACCAGGGAATCACTCAGAAGCAAGGGGCTAGCCCAGATTCGACCAGGGGCTAGCCCAGATTCGACCAGGGAATCACTCAGAAGCAAGGGGCTAGCCCAGATTCGACCAGGGAATCACTCAGAAGCAAGGGGCTAGCCCAGATTCGACCAGGGAATCACTCAGAAGCAAGGGGCTAGCCCAGATTCGACCAGGGAATCACTCAGAAGCAAGGGGCTAGCCCAGATTCGACCAGGGAATCACTCAAAAGCAAGGGGCTAGCCCAGATTCGACCAGGGAATCACTCAGAAGCAAGGGGCTAGCCCAGATTCGACCAGGGTATCACTCAGAAGCAAGGGGTTACCCCAGATTCGACCAGGGAATCACTCAGAAGCAAGGGGCTAGCCCAGATTCGACCAGGGAATCACTCAGAAGCAAGGGGCTAGCCCAGATTCGACCAGGGAATCACTCAGAAGCAAGGGGCTAGCCCAGATTCGACCAGGGTATCACTCAGAAGCAAGGGGCTAGCCCAGATTCGACCAGGGAATCACTCAGAAGCAAGGGGCTAGCCCAGATTCGACCAGGGAATCACTCAGAAGCAAGGGGCTAGCCCAGATTCGACCAGGGAATCACTCAGAAGCGAGGGGCTAGCCCAGATTCGACCAGGGAATCACTCAGAAGCAAGGGGCTAGCCCAGATTCGACCAGGGAATCACTCAGAAGCAAGAGGCTAGCCCAGATTCGACCAGGGAATCACTCAGAAGCAAGAGGCTAGCCCAGATTCGACCAGGGAATCACTCAGAAGCAAGGGGCTAGCCCAGGTTCGACCAGGGAATCGCTCAGAAGCAAGGGGCTAGCCCAGATTCGACCAGGGAATCACTCAGAAGCAAGGGGCTAGCCCAGATTCGACCAGGGTATCACTCATAAGCAAGGGGCTAGCCCAGATTCGACCAGGGAATCACTCAGAAGCAAGGGGCTACCCCAGATTCGACCAGGGAATCACTCAGAAGCAAGAGGCTAACCCAGATTCGACCAGGGAATCACTCAGAAGCAAGGGGCTAGCCCAGATTCGACCAGGGTATCACTCAGAAGCAAGGGGCTAGCCCAGATTCGACCAGGGAATCACTCAGAAGCAAGGGGCTAGCCCAGATTCGACCAGGGTATCACTCAGAAGCAAGGGGCTACCCCAGATTCGACCAGGGAATCACTCAGAAGCAAGGGGCTAGCCCAGATTCGACCAGGGAATCACTCAGAAGCAAGGGGCTAGCCCAGATTCGACCAGGGAATCACTCAGAAGCAAGGGGCTAGCCCAGATTCGACCAGGGAATCACTCAGAAGCAAGGGGCTAGCCCACATTCGACCAGGGGCTAGCCCAGATTCGACCAGGGAATCACTCAGAAGCAAGGGGCTAGCCCAGATTCGACCAGGGAATCACTCAGAAGCAAGGGGCTAGCCCAGATTCGACCAGGGAATCACTCAGAAGCAAGGGGCTAGCCCAGATTCGACCAGGGAATCACTCAGAAGCAAGGGGCTAGCCCAGATTCGACCAGGGAATCACTCAAAAGCAAGGGGCTAGCCCAGATTCGACCAGGGAATCACTCAGAAGCAAGGGGCTAGCCCAGATTCGACCAGGGTATCACTCAGAAGCAAGGGGTTACCCCAGATTCGACCAGGGAATCACTCAGAAGCAAGGGGCTAGCCCAGATTCGACCAGGGAATCACTCAGAAGCAAGGGGCTAGCCCAGATTCGACCAGGGTATCACTCATAAGCAAGGGGCTAGCCCAGATTCGACCAGGGAATCACTCAGAAGCCAGGGGCTACCCCAGATTCGACCAGGGAATCACTCAGAAGCAAGAGGCTAACCCAGATTCGACCAGGAAATCACTCAGAAGCAAGGGGCTAGCCCAGATTCGACCAGGGTATCACTCAGAAGCAAGGGGCTAGCCCAGATTCGACCAGGGAATCACTCAGAAGCAAGGGGCTAGCCCAGATTCGACCAGGGTATCACTCAGAAGCAAGGGGCTACCCCAGATTCGACCAGGGAATCACTCAGAAGCAAGGGGCTACCCCAGATTCGACCAGGGAATCACTCAGAAGCAAGAGGCTAACCCAGATTCGACCAGGGAATCACTCAGAAGCAAGGGGCTAGCCCAGATTCGACCAGGGAATCACTCAGAAGCGAGGGGCTAGCCCAGATTCGACCAGGGAATCACTCAGAAGCAAGGGGCTAGCCCAGATTCGACCAGGGAATCACTCAGAAGCAAGAGGCTAGCCCAGATTCGACCAGGGAATCACTCAGAAGCAAGGGGCTAGCCCAGGTTCGACCAGGGAATCGCTCAGAAGCAAGGGGCTAGCCAAGATTCGACCAGGGAATCACTCAGAAGCAAGGGGCTAGCCCAGATTCGACCAGGGTATCACTCATAAGCAAGGGGCTAGCCCAGATTCGACCAGGGAATCACTCAGAAGCAAGGGGCTACCCCAGATTCGACCAGGGAATCACTCAGAAGCAAGAGGCTAACCCAGATTCGACCAGGGAATCACTCAGAAGCAAGGGGCTAGCCCAGATTCGACCAGGGTATCACTCAGAAGCAAGGGGCTAGCCCAGATTCGACCAGGGAATCACTCAGAAGCAAGGGGCTAGCCCAGATTCGACCAGGGTATCACTCAGAAGCAAGGGGCTACCCCAGATTCGACCAGGGAATCACTCAGAAGCAAGGGGCTAGCCCAGATTCGACCAGGGAATCACTCAGAAGCAAGGGGCTAGCCCAGATTCGACCAGGGAATCACTCAGAAGCAAGGGGCTAGCCCAGATTCGACCAGGGGCTAGCCCAGATTCGACCAGGGAATCACTCAGAAGCAAGGGGCTAGCCCAGATTCGACCAGGGAATCACTCAGAAGCAAGGGGCTAGCCCAGATTCGACCAGGGAATCACTCAGAAGCAAGGGGCTAGCCCAGATTCGACCAGGGAATCACTCAGAAGCAAGGGGCTAGCCCAGATTCGACCAGGGAATCACTCAAAAGCAAGGGGCTAGCCCAGATTCGACCAGGGAATCACTCAGAAGCAAGGGGCTAGCCCAGATTCGACCAGGGTATCACTCAGAAGCAAGGGGTTACCCCAGATTCGACCAGGGAATCACTCAGAAGCAAGGGGCTAGCCCAGATTCGACCAGGGAATCACTCAGAAGCAAGGGGCTAGCCCAGATTCGACCAGGGAATCACTCAGAAGCAAGGGGCTAGCCCAGATTCGACCAGGGTATCACTCAGAAGCAAGGGGCTAGCCCAGATTCGACCAGGGAATCACTCAGAAGCAAGGGGCTAGCCCAGATTCGACCAGGGAATCACTCAGAAGCAAGGGGCTAGCCCAGATTCGACCAGGGAATCACTCAGAAGCGAGGGGCTAGCCCAGATTCGACCAGGGAATCACTCAGAAGCAAGGGGCTAGCCCAGATTCGACCAGGGAATCACTCAGAAGCAAGAGGCTAGCCCAGATTCGACCAGGGAATCACTCAGAAGCAAGAGGCTAGCCCAGATTCGACCAGGGAATCACTCAGAAGCAAGGGGCTAGCCCAGGTTCGACCAGGGAATCGCTCAGAAGCAAGGGGCTAGCCCAGATTCGACCAGGGAATCACTCAGAAGCAAGGGGCTAGCCCAGATTCGACCAGGGTATCACTCATAAGCAAGGGGCTAGCCCAGATTCGACCAGGGAATCACTCAGAAGCAAGGGGCTACCCCAGATTCGACCAGGGAATCACTCAGAAGCAAGAGGCTAACCCAGATTCGACCAGGGAATCACTCAGAAGCAAGGGGCTAGCCCAGATTCGACCAGGGTATCACTCAGAAGCAAGGGGCTAGCCCAGATTCGACCAGGGAATCACTCAGAAGCAAGGGGCTAGCCCAGATTCGACCAGGGTATCACTCAGAAGCAAGGGGCTACCCCAGATTCGACCAGGGAATCACTCAGAAGCAAGGGGCTAGCCCAGATTCGACCAGGGAATCACTCAGAAGCAAGGGGCTAGCCCAGATTCGACCAGGGAATCACTCAGAAGCAAGGGGCTAGCCCAGATTCGACCAGGGAATCACTCAGAAGCAAGGGGCTAGCCCACATTCGACCAGGGGCTAGCCCAGATTCGACCAGGGAATCACTCAGAAGCAAGGGGCTAGCCCAGATTCGACCAGGGAATCACTCAGAAGCAAGGGGCTAGCCCAGATTCGACCAGGGAATCACTCAGAAGCAAGGGGCTAGCCCAGATTCGACCAGGGAATCACTCAGAAGCAAGGGGCTAGCCCAGATTCGACCAGGGAATCACTCAAAAGCAAGGGGCTAGCCCAGATTCGACCAGGGAATCACTCAGAAGCAAGGGGCTAGCCCAGATTCGACCAGGGTATCACTCAGAAGCAAGGGGTTACCCCAGATTCGACCAGGGAATCACTCAGAAGCAAGGGGCTAGCCCAGATTCGACCAGGGAATCACTCAGAAGCAAGGGGCTAGCCCAGATTCGACCAGGGAATCACTCAGAAGCAAGGGGCTAGCCCAGATTCGACCAGGGTATCACTCAGAAGCAAGGGGCTAGCCCAGATTCGACCAGGGAATCACTCAGAAGCAAGGGGCTAGCCCAGATTCGACCAGGGAATCGCTCAGAAGCAAGGGGCTAGCCCAGATTCGACCAGGGAATCACTCAGAAGCAAGGGGCTAGCCCAGATTCGACCAGGGTATCACTCATAAGCAAGGGGCTAGCCCAGATTCGACCAGGGAATCACTCAGAAGCCAGGGGCTACCCCAGATTCGACCAGGGAATCACTCAGAAGCAAGAGGCTAACCCAGATTCGACCAGGAAATCACTCAGAAGCAAGGGGCTAGCCCAGATTCGACCAGGGTATCACTCAGAAGCAAGGGGCTAGCCCAGATTCGACCAGGGAATCACTCAGAAGCAAGGGGCTAGCCCAGATTCGACCAGGGTATCACTCAGAAGCAAGGGGCTACCCCAGATTCGACCAGGGAATCACTCAGAAGCAAGGGGCTACCCCAGATTCGACCAGGGAATCACTCAGAAGCAAGAGGCTAACCCAGATTCGACCAGGGAATCACTCAGAAGCAAGGGGCTAGCCCAGATTCGACCAGGGTATCACTCAGAAGCAAGGGGCTAGCCCAGATTCGACCAGGGAATCACTCAGAAGCAAGGGGCTAGCCCAGATTCGACCAGGGTATCACTCAGAAGCAAGGGGCTACCCCAGATTCGACCAGGGAATCACTTAGAAGCAAGGGGCTAGCCCAGATTCGACCAGGGAATCACTCAGAAGCAAGGGGCTAGCCCAGATTCGACCAGGGAATCACTCAGAAGCAAGGGGCTAGCCCAGATTCGACCAGGGGCTAGCCCAGATTCGACCAGGGAATCACTCAGAAGCAAGGGGCTATCCCAGATTCGACCAGGGAATCACTCAGAAGCAAGGGGCTAGCCCAGATTCGACCAGGGAATCACTCAGAAGCAAGGGGCTAGCCCAGATTCGACCAGGGAATCACTCAGAAGCAAGGGGCTAGCCCAGATTCGACCAGGGAATCACTCAAAAGCAAGGGGCTAGCCCAGATTCGACCAGGGAATCACTCAGAAGCAAGGGGCTAGCCCAGATTCGACCAGGGTATCACTCAGAAGCAAGGGGCTACCCCAGATTCGACCAGGGAATCACTCAGAAGCAAGGGGCTAGCCCAGATTCGACCAGGGAATCACTCAGAAGCAAGGGGCTAGCCCAGATTCGACCAGGGAATCACTCAGAAGCAAGGGGCTAGCCCAGATTCGACCAGGGTATCACTCAGAAGCAAGGGGCTAGCCCAGATTCGACCAGGGAATCACTCAGAAGCAAGGGGCTAGCCCAGATTCGACCAGGGAATCGCTCAGAAGCAAGGGGCTAGCCCAGATTCGACCAGGGAATCACTCAGAAGCAAGGGGCTAGCCCAGATTCGACCAGGGTATCACTCATAAGCAAGGGGCTAGCCCAGATTCGACCAGGGTATCACTCAGAAGCAAGGAGCTAGCCCAGATTCGACCAGGGAATCACTCAGAAGCAAGGGGCTAGCCCAGATTCGACCAGGGTATCACTCAGAAGCAAGGGGCTACCCCAGATTCGACCAGGGAATCACTCAGAAGCAAGGGGCTAGCCCAGATTCGACCAGGGTATCACTCAGAAGCAAGGGGCTAGCCCAGATTCGACCAGGGAATCACTCAGAAGCAAGGGGCTAGCCCAGATTCGACCAGGGGCTAGCCCAGATTCGACCAGGGAATCACTCAGAAGCAAGGGGCTAGCCCAGATTCGACCAGGGAATCACTCAGAAGCAAGGGGCTAGCCCAGATTCGACCAGGGAATCACTCAGAAGCAAGGGGCTAGCCCAGATTCGACCAGGGAATCACTCAGAAGCAAGGGGCTAGCCCAGATTCGACCAGGGAATCACTCAAAAGCAAGGGGCTAGCCCAGATTCGACCAGGGAATCACTCAGAAGCAAGGGGCTAGCCCAGATTCGACCAGGGTATCACTCAGAAGCAAGGGGTTACCCCAGATTCGACCAGGGAATCACTCAGAAGCAAGGGGCTAGCCCAGATTCGACCAGGGAATCACTCAGAAGCAAGGGGCTAGCCCAGATTCGACCAGGGAATCACTCAGAAGCAAGGGGCTAGCCCAGATTCGACCAGGGTATCACTCAGAAGCAAGGGGCTAGCCCAGATTCGACCAGGGAATCACTCAGAAGCAATGGGCTAGCCCAGATTCGACCAGGGAATCGCTCAGAAGCAAGGGGCTAGCCCAGATTCGACCAGGGAATCACTCAGAAGCAAGGGGCTAGCCCAGATTCGACCAGGGTATCACTCATAAGCAAGGGGCTAGCCCAGATTCGACCAGGGAATCACTCAGAAGCCAGGGGCTACCCCAGATTCGACCAGGGAATCACTCAGAAGCAAGAGGCTAACCCAGATTCGACCAGGAAATCACTCAGAAGCAAGGGGCTAGCCCAGATTCGACCAGGGTATCACTCAGAAGCAAGGGGCTAGCCCAGATTCGACCAGGGAATCACTCAGAAGCAAGGGGCTAGCCCAGATTCGACCAGGGTATCACTCAGAAGCAAGGGGCTACCCCAGATTCGACCAGGGAATCACTCAGAAGCAAGGGGCTACCCCAGATTCGACCAGGGAATCACTCAGAAGCAAGAGGCTAACCCAGATTCGACCAGGGAATCACTCAGAAGCAAGGGGCTAGCCCAGATTCGACCAGGGAATCACTCAGAAGCGAGGGGCTAGCCCAGATTCGACCAGGGAATCACTCAGAAGCAAGGGGCTAGCCCAGATTCGACCAGGGAATCACTCAGAAGCAAGAGGCTAGCCCAGATTCGACCAGGGAATCACTCAGAAGCAAGGGGCTAGCCCAGGTTCGACCAGGGAATCGCTCAGAAGCAAGGGGCTAGCCCAGATTCGACCAGGGAATCACTCAGAAGCAAGGGGCTAGCCCAGATTCGACCAGGGTATCACTCATAAGCAAGGGGCTAGCCCAGATTCGACCAGGGAATCACTCAGAAGCAAGGGGCTACCCCAGATTCGACCAGGGAATCACTCAGAAGCAAGAGGCTAACCCAGATTCGACCAGGGAATCACTCAGAAGCAAGGGGCTAGCCCAGATTCGACCAGGGTATCACTCAGAAGCAAGGGGCTAGCCCAGATTCGACCAGGG
Source organism: Parapristionchus giblindavisi (assembly GCA_943737045.1). NCBI lineage: Eukaryota > Metazoa > Nematoda > Chromadorea > Rhabditida > Diplogasteridae > Parapristionchus > Parapristionchus giblindavisi. The sequence continues at coordinate 42,914 of CALSFV010000516.1, forward strand.
AATCACTCAGAAGCAAGGGGCTAGCCCAGATTCGACCAGGGTATCACTCAGAAGCAAGGGGCTACCCCAGATTCGACCAGGGAATCACTCAGAAGCAAGGGGCTAGCCCAGATTCGACCAGGGAATCACTCAGAAGCAAGGGGCTAGCCCAGATTCGACCAGGGAATCACTCAGAAGCAAGGGGCTAGCCCAGATTCGACCAGGGGCTAGCCCAGATTCGACCAGGGAATCACTCAGAAGCAAGGGGCTAGCCCAGATTCGACCAGGGAATCACTCAGAAGCAAGGGGCTAGCCCAGATTCGACCAGGGAATCACTCAGAAGCAAGGGGCTAGCCCAGATTCGACCAGGGAATCACTCAGAAGCAAGGGGCTAGCCCAGATTCGACCAGGGAATCACTCAAAAGCAAGGGGCTAGCCCAGATTCGACCAGGGAATCACTCAGAAGCAAGGGGCTAGCCCAGATTCGACCAGGGTATCACTCAGAAGCAAGGGGTTACCCCAGATTCGACCAGGGAATCACTCAGAAGCAAGGGGCTAGCCCAGATTCGACCAGGGAATCACTCAGAAGCAAGGGGCTAGCCCAGATTCGACCAGGGAATCACTCAGAAGCAAGGGGCTAGCCCAGATTCGACCAGGGTATCACTCAGAAGCAAGGGGCTAGCCCAGATTCGACCAGGGAATCACTCAGAAGCAAGGGGCTAGCCCAGATTCGACCAGGGAATCACTCAGAAGCAAGGGGCTAGCCCAGATTCGACCAGGGAATCACTCAGAAGCGAGGGGCTAGCCCAGATTCGACCAGGGAATCACTCAGAAGCAAGGGGCTAGCCCAGATTCGACCAGGGAATCACTCAGAAGCAAGAGGCTAGCCCAGATTCGACCAGGGAATCACTCAGAAGCAAGAGGCTAGCCCAGATTCGACCAGGGAATCACTCAGAAGCAAGGGGCTAGCCCAGGTTCGACCAGGGAATCGCTCAGAAGCAAGGGGCTAGCCCAGATTCGACCAGGGAATCACTCAGAAGCAAGGGGCTAGCCCAGATTCGACCAGGGTATCACTCATAAGCAAGGGGCTAGCCCAGATTCGACCAGGGAATCACTCAGAAGCAAGGGGCTACCCCAGATTCGACCAGGGAATCACTCAGAAGCAAGAGGCTAACCCAGATTCGACCAGGGAATCACTCAGAAGCAAGGGGCTAGCCCAGATTCGACCAGGGTATCACTCAGAAGCAAGGGGCTAGCCCAGATTCGACCAGGGAATCACTCAGAAGCAAGGGGCTAGCCCAGATTCGACCAGGGTATCACTCAGAAGCAAGGGGCTACCCCAGATTCGACCAGGGAATCACTCAGAAGCAAGGGGCTAGCCCAGATTCGACCAGGGAATCACTCAGAAGCAAGGGGCTAGCCCAGATTCGACCAGGGAATCACTCAGAAGCAAGGGGCTAGCCCAGATTCGACCAGGGGCTAGCCCAGATTCGACCAGGGAATCACTCAGAAGCAAGGGGCTAGCCCAGATTCGACCAGGGAATCACTCAGAAGCAAGGGGCTAGCCCAGATTCGACCAGGGAATCACTCAGAAGCAAGGGGCTAGCCCAGATTCGACCAGGGAATCACTCAGAAGCAAGGGGCTAGCCCAGATTCGACCAGGGAATCACTCAAAAGCAAGGGGCTAGCCCAGATTCGACCAGGGAATCACTCAGAAGCAAGGGGCTAGCCCAGATTCGACCAGGGTATCACTCAGAAGCAAGGGGTTACCCCAGATTCGACCAGGGAATCACTCAGAAGCAAGGGGCTAGCCCAGATTCGACCAGGGAATCACTCAGAAGCAAGGGGCTAGCCCAGATTCGACCAGGGAATCACTCAGAAGCAAGGGGCTAGCCCAGATTCGACCAGGGTATCACTCAGAAGCAAGGGGCTAGCCCAGATTCGACCAGGGAATCACTCAGAAGCAAGGGGCTAGCCCAGATTCGACCAGGGAATCGCTCAGAAGCAAGGGGCTAGCCCAGATTCGACCAGGGAATCACTCAGAAGCAAGGGGCTAGCCCAGATTCGACCAGGGTATCACTCATAAGCAAGGGGCTAGCCCAGATTCGACCAGGGAATCACTCAGAAGCCAGGGGCTACCCCAGATTCGACCAGGGAATCACTCAGAAGCAAGAGGCTAACCCAGATTCGACCAGGAAATCACTCAGAAGCAAGGGGCTAGCCCAGATTCGACCAGGGTATCACTCAGAAGCAAGGGGCTAGCCCAGATTCGACCAGGGAATCACTCAGAAGCAAGGGGCTAGCCCAGATTCGACCAGGGTATCACTCAGAAGCAAGGGGCTACCCCAGATTCGACCAGGGAATCACTCAGAAGCAAGGGGCTACCCCAGATTCGACCAGGGAATCACTCAGAAGCAAGAGGCTAACCCAGATTCGACCAGGGAATCACTCAGAAGCAAGGGGCTAGCCCAGATTCGACCAGGGTATCACTCAGAAGCAAGGGGCTAGCCCAGATTCGACCAGGGAATCACTCAGAAGCAAGGGGCTAGCCCAGATTCGACCAGGGTATCACTCAGAAGCAAGGGGCTACCCCAGATTCGACCAGGGAATCACTCAGAAGCAAGGGGCTAGCCCAGATTCGACCAGGGAATCACTCAGAAGCAAGGGGCTAGCCCAGATTCGACCAGGGAATCACTCAGAAGCAAGGGGCTAGCCCAGATTCGACCAGGGGCTAGCCCAGATTCGACCAGGGAATCACTCAGAAGCAAGGGGCTAGCCCAGATTCGACCAGGGAATCACTCAGAAGCAAGGGGCTAGCCCAGATTCGACCAGGGAATCACTCAGAAGCAAGGGGCTAGCCCAGATTCGACCAGGGAATCACTCAGAAGCAAGGGGCTAGCCCAGATTCGACCAGGGAATCACTCAAAAGCAAGGGGCTAGCCCAGATTCGACCAGGGAATCACTCAGAAGCAAGGGGCTAGCCCAGATTCGACCAGGGTATCACTCAGAAGCAAGGGGCTACCCCAGATTCGACCAGGGAATCACTCAGAAGCAAGGGGCTAGCCCAGATTCGACCAGGGAATCACTCAGAAGCAAGGGGCTAGCCCAGATTCGACCAGGGAATCACTCAGAAGCAAGGGGCTAGCCCAGATTCGACCAGGGTATCACTCAGAAGCAAGGGGCTAGCCCAGATTCGACCAGGGAATCACTCAGAAGCAAGGGGCTAGCCCAGATTCGACCAGGGAATCGCTCAGAAGCAAGGGGCTAGCCCAGATTCGACCAGGGAATCACTCAGAAGCAAGGGGCTAGCCCAGATTCGACCAGGGTATCACTCATAAGCAAGGGGCTAGCCCAGATTCGACCAGGGTATCACGCAGAAGCAAGGGGCTAGCCCAGATTCGACCAGGGAATCACTCAGAAGCAAGGGGCTAGCCCAGATTCGACCAGGGTATCACTCAGAAGCAAGGGGCTACCCCAGATTCGACCAGGGAATCACTCAGAAGCAAGGGGCTAGCCCAGATTCGACCAGGGTATCACTCAGAAGCAAGGGGCTACCCCAGATTCGACCAGGGAATCACTCAGAAGCAAGGGGCTAGCCCAGATTCGACCAGGGAATCACTCAGAAGCAAGGGGCTAGCCCATATTCGACCAGGGAATCACTCAGAAGCAAGGGGCTAGCCCAGATTCGACCAGGGGCTAGCCCAGATTCGACCAGGGAATCACTCAGAAGCAAGGGGCTAGCCCAGATTCGACCAGGGAATCACTCAGAAGCAAGGGGCTAGCCCAGATTCGACCAGGGAATCACTCAGAAGCAAGGGGCTAGCCCAGATTCGACCAGGGAATCAGTCAGAAGCAAGGGGCTAGCCCAGATTCGACCAGGGAATCACTCAACAGCAAGGGGCTAGCCCAGATTCAACCAGGGAATCACTCAGAAGCAAGGGGCTAGCCCAGATTCGACCAGGGAATCGCTCAGAAGCAAGGGGCTAGCCCAGATTCGACCAGGGAATCACTCAGAAGCAAGGGGCTAGCCCAGATTCGACCAGGGTATCACTCATAAGCAAGGGGCTAGCCCAGATTCGACCAGGGTATCACGCAGAAGCAAGGGGCTAGCCCAGATTCGACCAGGGAATCACTCAGAAGCAAGGGGCTAGCCCAGATTCGACCAGGGTATCACTCAGAAGCAAGGGGCTACCCCAGATTCGACCAGGGAATCACTCAGAAGCAAGGGGCTAGCCCAGATTCGACCAGGGTATCACTCAGAAGCAAGGGGCTACCCCAGATTCGACCAGGGAATCACTCAGAAGCAAGGGGCTAGCCCAGATTCGACCAGGGAATCACTCAGAAGCAAGGGGCTAGCCCATATTCGACCAGGGAATCACTCAGAAGCAAGGGGCTAGCCCAGATTCGACCAGGGGCTAGCCCAGATTCGACCAGGGAATCACTCAGAAGCAAGGGGCTAGCCCAGATTCGACCAGGGAATCACTCAGAAGCAAGGGGCTAGCCCAGATTCGACCAGGGAATCACTCAGAAGCAAGGGGCTAGCCCAGATTCGACCAGGGAATCAGTCAGAAGCAAGGGGCTAGCCCAGATTCGACCAGGGAATCACTCAACAGCAAGGGGCTAGCCCAGATTCAACCAGGGAATCACTCAGAAGCAAGGGGCTAGCCCAGATTCGACCAGGGTATCACTCAGAAGCAAGGGGCTACCCCAGATTCGACCAGGGAATCACTCAGAAGCAAGGGGCTAGCCCAGATTCGACCAGGGAATCACTCAGAAGCAAGGGGCTAGCCCATATTCGACCAGGGAATCACTCAGAAGCAAGGGGCTAGCCCATATTCGACCAGGGAATCACTCAGAAGCAAGGGGCTAGCCCAGATTCGACCAGGGTATCACTCAGAAGCAAGGGGCTAGCCCAGATTCGACCAGGGAATCACTCAGAAGCAAGGGGCTAGCCCAGATTCGACCAGGGAATCGCTCAGAAGCAAGGGGCTAGCCCAGATTCGACCAGGGAATCACTCAGAAGCAAGGGGCTAGCCCAGATTCGACCAGGGTATCACTTATATGCAAGGGGCTAGCCCAGATTCGACCAGGGAATCGCTCAGAAGCAAGGGGCTGCCCCAGATTCGACCAGGGAATCACTCAGAAGCAAGGGGCTAGCCCAGATTCGACCAGGGAATCACTCAGAAGCAAGAGGCTAGCCCAGATTCGACCAGGGAATCACTCAGAAGCAAGGGGCTAGCCCAGATTCGACCAGGGAATCGCTCAGAAGCAAGGGGCTAGCCCAGATTCGACCAGGGAATCACTCAGAAGCAAGGGGCTAGCCCAGATTCGACCAGGGAATCACTCAGAAGCAAGGGGCTAGCCCAGATTCGACCAGGGAATCGCTCAGAAGCAAGGGGCTAGCCCAGATTCGACCAGGGAATCACTCAGAAGCAAGGGGCTAGCCCAGATTCGACCAGGGAATCACTCAGAAGCAAGGGGCTAGCCCAGATTCGACCAGGGAATCACTCAGAAGCAAGGGGCTACCCCAGATTCGACCAGGGAATCACTCAGAAGCAAGGGGCTAGCCCAGATTCGACCAGGGAATCACTCAGAAGCAAGGGGCTAGCCCAGATTCGACCAGGGAATCACTCAGAAGCAAGGGGCTACCATACGGAGCTCCGTATATATATGGGGCTCCATATATATATACGGAGCTCCGTATATATAAGGGGCTCCGTATATATATGGAGCTCCGTATATATAAGGGGCTCCATATATATATAAGGGGCTCCATATATATAAGGGGCTCCATATATATACGGAGCTCCGTATATATATGGGGCTCCATATATATATGGAGCTCCGTATATATAAGGGTCTCCATATATATACGGAGCTCCGTATATATATGGAGCTCCGTATATATAAGGGACTCCATATATATGTGGAGCTCCGTATATATAAGGGGCTCCATATATATATGGAGCTCCGTATATATAAGGGGTTCCGTATATAAATGGAGCTCCATATATATACGGGGCTCCGTATATATATGGAGCTCCGTATATATAAGGGACTCCATATATATACGGGGCTCCGTATATATATGGAGCTCCGTATATATAAGGGGCTCCATATATATATGGAGCTCCGTATATATAAGGGGCTCCGTATATATATGGAGCTCCGTATATATAAGGGGCTCCATATATATATATGGAGCTCCGTATATATAAGGGGCTCCGTATATATATGGAGCTCCGTATATATAAGGGGTTCCGTATATAAATAGAGCTCCATATATATACGGGGCTCCGTATATATATGGAGCTCCGTATATATAAGGGACTCCATATATATACGGGGCTCCGTATATATATGGAGCTCCGTATATATAAGGGGCTCCGTATATATATGGAGCTCCGTATATATAAGGGGCTCCATATATATACGGAGCTCCATATATATACGGAGCTCCGTATATATAAGGGGCTCCGTATATATATGGAGCTCCGTATATATAAGGGGCTCCATATATATAAGGGGCTCCATATATATAAGGGGCTCCATATATATACGGAGCTCCGTATATATATGGGGCTCCATATATATATGGAGCTCCGTATATATAAGGGGCTCCATATATATAAGGGGCTCCATATATATACGGGGCTCCGTATATATATGGAGCTCCGTATATATAAGGGACTCCATATATATACGGGGCTCCGTATATATATGGAGCTCCGTATATATAAGGGGCTCCATATATATATATGGAGCTCCGTATATATAAGGGCTCCGTATATATATGGAGCTCCGTATATATAAGGGGTTCCGTATATAAATAGAGCTCCATATATATACGGGGCTCCGTATATATATGGAGCTCCGTATATATATACGGAGCTCCGTATATATAAGGGGCTCCGTATATATATGGAGCTCCGTATATATAAGGGGCTCCATATATATAAGGGGCTCCATATATATAAGGGGCTCCATATATATACGGAGCTCCGTATATATATGGGGCTCCAAATATATATGGAGCTCCGTATATATAAGGGTCTCCATATATATACGGAATCACTCAGAAGCAAGGGGCTAGCCCAGATTCGACCAGGGAATCACTCAGAAGCAAGGGGCTAGCCCAGATTCGACCAGGGAATCACTCAGAAGCAAGGGGCTAGCCCAGATTCGACCAGGGTATCACTCAGAAGCAAGGGGCTAGCCCAGATTCGACCAGGGAATCGCTCAGAAGCAAGGGGCTAGCCCAGATTCGACCAGGGAATCACTCAGAAGCAAGGGGCTAGCCCAGATTCGACCAGGGTATCACTCATAAGCAAGGGGCTACCCCAGAATCGACCAGGGAATCACTCAGAAGCAAGAGGCTAACCCAGATTCGACCAGGGAATCACTCAGAAGCAAGGGGCTAGCCCAGATTCGACCAGGGAATCACTCAGAAGCAAGGGGCTAGCCCAGATTCGACCAGGGAATCACTCAGAAGCAAGGGGCTACCCCAGAATCGACCAGGGAATCACTCAGAAGCAAGAGGCTAACCCAGATTCGACCAGGGAATCACTCAGAAGCAAGGGGCTAGCCCAGATTCGACCAGGGTATCACTCAGAAGCAAGGGGCTACCCCAGATTCGACCAGGGAATCACTCAGAAGCAAGGGGCTAGCCCAGATTCGACCAGGGAATCACTCAGAAGCAAGGGGCTAGCCCAGATTCGACCAGGGAATCACTCAGAAGCAAGGGGCTAGCCCAGATTCGACCAGGGGCTAGCCCAGATTCGACCAGGGAATCACTCAGAAGCAAGGGACTAGCCCAGATTCGACCAGGGTATCACTCATAAGCAAGGGGCTAGCCCAGATTCGACCAGGGAATCACTCAGAAGCCAGGGGCTACCCCAGATTCGACCAGGGAATCACTCAGAAGCAAGAGGCTAACCCAGATTCGACCAGGAAATCACTCAGAAGCAAGGGGCTAGCCCAGATTCGACCAGGGTATCACTCAGAAGCAAGGGGCTAGCCCAGATTCGACCAGGGAATCACTCAGAAGCAAGGGGCTAGCCCAGATTCGACCAGGGTATCACTCAGAAGCAAGGGGCTACCCCAGATTCGACCAGGGAATCACTCAGAAGCAAGGGGCTACCCCAGATTCGACCAGGGAATCACTCAGAAGCAAGAGGCTAACCCAGATTCGACCAGGGAATCACTCAGAAGCAAGGGGCTAGCCCAGATTCGACCAGGGTATCACTCAGAAGCAAGGGGCTAGCCCAGATTCGACCAGGGAATCACTCAGAAGCAAGGGGCTAGCCCAGATTCGACCAGGGTATCACTCAGAAGCAAGGGGCTACCCCAGATTCGACCAGGGAATCACTCAGAAGCAAGGGGCTAGCCCAGATTCGACCAGGGAATCACTCAGAAGCAAGGGGCTAGCCCAGATTCGACCAGGGAATCACTCAGAAGCAAGGGGCTAGCCCAGATTCGACCAGGGGCTAGCCCAGATTCGACCAGGGAATCACTCAGAAGCAAGGGGCTAGCCCAGATTCGACCAGGGAATCACTCAGAAGCAAGGGGCTAGCCCAGATTCGACCAGGGAATCACTCAGAAGCAAGGGGCTAGCCCAGATTCGACCAGGGAATCACTCAGAAGCAAGGGGCTAGCCCAGATTCGACCAGGGAATCACTCAAAAGCAAGGGGCTAGCCCAGATTCGACCAGGGAATCACTCAGAAGCAAGGGGCTAGCCCAGATTCGACCAGGGTATCACTCAGAAGCAAGGGGCTACCCCAGATTCGACCAGGGAATCACTCAGAAGCAAGGGGCTAGCCCAGATTCGACCAGGGAATCACTCAGAAGCAAGGGGCTAGCCCAGATTCGACCAGGGAATCACTCAGAAGCAAGGGGCTAGCCCAGATTCGACCAGGGTATCACTCAGAAGCAAGGGGCTAGCCCAGATTCGACCAGGGAATCACTCAGAAGCAAGGGGCTAGCCCAGATTCGACCAGGGAATCACTCAGAAGCAAGGGGCTAGCCCAGATTCGACCAGGGAATCACTCAGAAGCAAGGGGCTAGCCCAGATTCGACCAGGGTATCACTCATAAGCAAGGGGCTAGCCCAGATTCGACCAGGGAATCACTCAGAAGCAAGGGGCTACCCCAGAATCGACCAGGGAATCACTCAGAAGCAAGAGGCTAACCCAGATTCGACCAGGGAATCACTCAGAAGCAAGGGGCTAGCCCAGATTCGACCAGGGTATCACTCAGAAGCAAGGGGCTACCCCAGATTCGACCAGGGAATCACTCAGAAGCAAGGGGCTAGCCCAGATTCGACCAGGGAATCACTCAGAAGCAAGGGGCTAGCCCAGATTCGACCAGGGAATCACTCAGAAGCAAGGGGCTAGCCCAGATTCGACCAGGGGCTAGCCCAGATTCGACCAGGGAATCACTCAGAAGCAAGGGGCTAGCCCAGATTCGACCAGGGAATCACTCAGAAGCAAGGGGCTAGCCCAGATTCGACCAGGGAATCACTCAGAAGCAAGGGGCTAGCCCAGATTCGACCAGGGAATCACTCAAAAGCAAGGGGCTAGCCCAGATTCGACCAGGGAATCACTCAGAAGCAAGGGGCTAGCCCAGATTCGACCAGGGTATCACTCAGAAGCAAGGGGCTACCCCAGATTCGACCAGGGAATCACTCAGAAGCAAGGGGCTAGCCCAGATTCGACCAGGGAATCACTCAGAAGCAAGGGGCTAGCCCAGATTCGACCAGGGAATCACTCAGAAGCAAGGGGCTAGCCCAGATTCGACCAGGGTATCACTCAGAAGCAAGGGGCTAGCCCAGATTCGACCAGGGAATCGCTCAGAAGCAAGGGGCTAGCCCAGATTCGACCAGGGAATCACTCAGAAGCAAGGGGCTAGCCCAGATTCGACCAGGGTATCACTCATAAGCAAGGGGCTAGCCCAGATTCGACCAGGGAATCACTCAGAAGCAAGGGGCTACCCCAGAATCGACCAGGGAATCACTCAGAAGCAAGAGGCTAACCCAGATTCGACCAGGGAATCACTCAGAAGCAAGGGGCTAGCCCAGATTCGACCAGGGTATCACTCAGAAGCAAGGGGCTACCCCAGATTCGACCAGGGAATCACTCAGAAGCAAGGGGCTAGCCCAGATTCGACCAGGGAATCACTCAGAAGCAAGGGGCTAGCCCAGATTCGACCAGGGAATCACTCAGAAGCAAGGGGCTAGCCCAGATTCGACCAGGGGCTAGCCCAGATTCGACCAGGGAATCACTCAGAAGCAAGGGGCTAGCCCAGATTCGACCAGGGAATCACTCAGAAGCAAGGGGCTAGCCCAGATTCGACCAGGGAATCACTCAGAAGCAAGGGGCTAGCCCAGATTCGACCAGGGAATCACTCAGAAGCAAGGGGCTAGCCCAGATTCGACCAGGGAATCACTCAGAAGCAAGGGGCTAGCCCAGATTCGACCAGGGAATCACTCAAAAGCAAGGGGCTAGCCCAGATTCGACCAGGGAATCACTCAGAAGCAAGGGGCTAGCCCAGATTCGACCAGGGTATCACTCAGAAGCAAGGGGCTACCCCAGATTCGACCAGGGAATCACTCAGAAGCAAGGGGCTAGCCCAGATTCGACCAGGGAATCACTCAGAAGCAAGGGGCTAGCCCAGATTCGACCAGTGAATCACTCAGAAGCAAGGGGCTAGCCCAGATTCGACCAGGGTATCACTCAGAAGCAAGGGGCTAGCCCAGATTCGACCAGGGAATCACTCAGAAGCAAGGGGCTAGCCCAGATTCGACCAGGGAATCGCTCAGAAGCAAGGGGCTAGCCCAGATTCGACCAGGGAATCACTCAGAAGCAAGGGGCTAGCCCAGATTCGACCAGGGTATCACTCATAAGCAAGAGGCTAACCCAGATTCGACCAGGGAATCACTCAGAAGCAAGGGGCTAGCCCAGATTCGACCAGGGTATCACTCAGAAGCAAGGGGCTAGCCCAGATTCGACCAGGGAATCACTCAGAAGCAAGGGGCTAGCCCAGATTCGACCAGGGTATCACTCAGAAGCAAGGGGCTACCCCAGATTCGACCAGGGAATCACTCAGAAGCAAGGGGCTAGCCCAGATTCGACCAGGGTATCACTCAGAAGCAAGGGGCTACCCCAGATTCGACCAGGGAATCACTCAGAAGCAAGGGGCTAGCCCAGATTCGACCAGGGAATCACTCAGAAGCAAGGGGCTAGCCCATATTCGACCAGGGAATCACTCAGAAGCAAGGGGCTAGCCCAGATTCGACCAGGGGCTAGCCCAGATTCGACCAGGGAATCACTCAGAAGCAAGGGGCTAGCCCAGATTCGACCAGGGAATCACTCAGAAGCAAGGGGCTAGCCCAGATTCGACCAGGGAATCACTCAGAAGCAAGGGGCTAGCCCAGATTCGACCAGGGAATCAGTCAGAAGCAAGGGGCTAGCCCAGATTCGACCAGGGAATCACTCAACAGCAAGGGGCTAGCCCAGATTCGACCAGGGAATCACTCAGAAGCAAGGGGCTAGCCCAGATTCGACCAGGGTATCACTCAGAAGCAAGGGGCTACCCCAGATTCGACCAGGGAATCACTCAGAAGCAAGGGGCTAGCCCAGATTCGACCAGGGAATCACTCAGAAGCAAGGGGCTAGCCCAGATTCGACCAGGGAATCACTCAGAAGCAAGGGGCTAGCCCAGATTCGACCAGGGTATCACTCAGAAGCAAGGGGCTAGCCCAGATTCGACCAGGGAATCACTCAGAAGCAAGGGGCTAGCCCAGATTCGACCAGGGAATCGCTCAGAAGCAAGGGGCTAGCCCAGATTCGACCAGGGAATCACTCAGAAGCAAGGGGCTAGCCCAGATTCGACCAGGGTATCACTTATAAGCAAGGGGCTAGCCCAGATTCGACCAGGGAATCGCTCAGAAGCAAGGGGCTAGCCCAGATTCGACCAGGGAATCACTCAGAAGCAAGGGGCTAGCCCAGATTCGACCAGGGAATCACTCAGAAGCAAGGGGCTACCATACGGAGCTCCGTATATATATGGGGCTCCATATATATATACGGAGCTCCGTATATATAAGGGGCTCCGTATATATATGGAGCTCCGTATATATAAGGGGCTCCATATATATAAGGGGCTCCATATATATAAGGGGCTCCATATATATACGGAGCTCCGTATATATATGGAGCTCCATATATATATGGAGCTCCGTATATATAAGGGTCTCCATATATATACGGAGCTCCGTATATATAAGGGGCTCCGTATATATATGGAGCTCCGTATATATAAGGGACTCCATATATATGTGGAGCTCCGTATATATAAGGGGCTCCATATATATATGGAGCTCCGTATATATAAGGGGTTCCGTATATAAATGGAGCTCCATATATATACGGGGCTCCGTATATATATGGAGCTCCGTATATATAAGGGACTCCATATATATACGGGGCTCCGTATATATATGGAGCTCCGTATATATAAGGGGCTCCATATATATATGGAGCTCCGTATATATAAGGGGCTCCGTATATATATGGAGCTCCGTATATATAAGGGGCTCCATATATATATATGGAGCTCCGTATATATAAGGGGCTCCGTATATATATGGAGCTCCGTATATATAAGGGGTTCCGTATATAAATAGAGCTCCATATATATACGGGGCTCCGTATATATATGGAGCTCCGTATATATAAGGGACTCCATATATATACGGGGCTCCGTATATATATGGAGCTCCGTATATATAAGGGGCTCCGTATATATATGGAGTTCCGTATATATAAGGGGCTCCATATATATACGGAGCTCCATATATATACGGAGCTCCGTATATATAAGGGGCTCCGTATATATATGGAGCTCCGTATATATAAGGGGCTCCATATATATAAGGGGCTCCATATATATAAGGGGCTCCATATATATACGGAGCTCCGTATATATACGGAGCTCCATATATATACGGAGCTCCGTATATATAAGGGGCTCCGTATATATATGGAGCTCCGTATATATAAGGGTCTCCATATATATACGGAGCTCCGTATATATAAGGGGCTCCGTATATATATGGAGCTCCGTATATATAAGGGGCTCCATATATATAAGGGGCTCCATATATATAAGGGGCTCCATATATATACGGGGCTCCGTATATATATGGAGCTCCGTATATATAAGGGGCTCCATATATATATGGAGCTCCGTATATATAAGGGACTACATATATATACGGGGCTCCATATATATACGGAGCTCCGTATATATAAGGGGCTCCGTATATATATGGAGCTCCGTATATATAAGGGACTCCATATATATGTGGAGCTCCGTATATATAAGGAGCTCCGTATATATAAGGGACTCCATATATATACGGGGCTCCATATATATACGGAGCTCCGTATATATAAGGGGCTCCGTATATATATGGAGCTCCGTATATATAAGGGACTCCATATATATGTGGAGCTCCGTATATATATGGAGCTCCGTATATATAAGGGGCTCCATATATATACGGGGCTCCGTATATATATGGAGCTCCGTATATATAAGGGACTCCATATATATAAGGGGCTCCGTATATATATGGAGCTCCGTATATATAAGGGACTCCATATATATGTGGAGCTCCGTATATATATGGAGCTCCGTATATATAAGGGGCTCCATATGTATATGGAGCTCCGTATATATAAGGGGCTCCATATATATATGGAGCTCCGTATATATAAGGGGTTCCGTATATAAATGGAGCTCCATATATATACGGGGCTCCGTATATATATGGAGCTCCGTATATATAAGGGACTCCATATATATACGGGGCTCCGTATATATATGGAGCTCCGTATATATAAGGGGCTCCATATATATATATGGAGCTCCGTATATATAAGGGGCTCCGTATATATATATGGAGCTCCGTATATGTAAGGGGCTCCATATATATATGGAGCTCCGTATATATAAGGGGCTCCGTATATATAAGGGGTTCCGTATATATATGGAGCTCCGTATATATAAGGGACTCCATATATATACGGGGCTCCGTATATATATGGAGCTCCGTATATATAAGGGACTCCATATATATACGGGGCTCCGTATATATATGGAGCTCCGTATATATAAGGGGCTCTATATATATATATGGAGCTCCGTATATATAAGGGGCTCCGTATATATATATGGAGCTCCGTATATATAAGGGGCTCCATATATATATGGAGCTCCGTATATATAAGGGGCTCCGTATATATAAGGGGCTCCATATATATATGGAGCTCCGTATATAAATGGAGCTCCATATATATACGGGGCTCCGTATATATATGGAGCTCCGTATATATAAGGGACTCCATATATATACGGGGCTCCGTATATATATGGAGCTCCGTATATATAAGCGGTTCCGTATATATATGGAGCTCCGTATATATAAGGGGCTCCATATATACGGAGCTCCATATATATACGGAGCTCCGTATATATAAGGGGCTCCGTATATATATGGAGCTCCGTATATATAAGGGGCTCCATATATATAAGGGGCTCCATATATATAAGGGGCTCCATATATATACGGAGCTCCGTATATATATGGGGCTCCATATATATATGGAGCTCCGTATATATAAGGATCTCCATATATATATATACGGAGCTCCGTATATATAAGGGGCTCCGTATATATAAGGGGCTCCATATATATATATGGAGCTCCGTATATATAAGGGGCTCCGTATATATATGGAGCTCCGTATATATAAGGGGCTCCATATATATACGGAGCTCCGTATATATATATAAGGGGCTCCGTATATATATGGAGCCCCGTATATATAAGGGGCTCCCTATATATATGGAGCTCCGTATATATAAGGGGCTCCATATATATAAGGGGCTCCATATATATAAGGGGCTCCATATATATACGGAGCTCCGTATATATAAGGGGCTCCATATATATACGGAGCTCCGTATATATAAGGGGCTCCGTATATATATGGAGCACCGTATATATAAGGGGCTCCGTATATATATGGAGCTCCGTATATATAAGGGGCTCCATATATAAGGGGCTCCATATATATACGGAGCTCCGTATATATAAGGGGCTCCATATATATACGGAGCTCCGTATATATAAGGGGCTCCGTATATATATGGAGCTCCGTATATATAAGGGGCTCCGTATATATATGGAGCTCCGTATATATAAGGGGCTCCATATATATAAGGGGCTCCGTATATATAAGGGGCTCCATATATATAAGGGGCTCCATATATATAAGGGGCTCCATATATATACGGAGCTCCGTATATATATGGGGCTCCATATATATATGGAGCTCCGTATATATAAGGGTCTCCATATATATACGGAGCTCCGTATATATAAGGGGCTCCGTATATATATGGAGCTCCGTATATATAAGGGACTCCATATATATGTGGAGCTCCGTATATATAAGGGGCTCCATATATATATGGAGCTCCGTATATATAAGGGGTTCCGTATATAAATGGAGCTCCATATATATACGGGGCTCCGTATATATATATGGAGCTCCGTATATATAAGGGACTCCATATATATACGGGGCTCCGTATATATATGGAGCTCCGTATATATAAGGGGCTCCATATATATATGGAGCTCCATATATATAAGGGACTCCATATATATACGGGGCTCCGTATATATATGGAGCTCCGTATATATAAGGGGCTCCGTATATATATGGAGCTCCGTATATATACGGGGCTCCGTATATATATGGAGCTCCGTATATATAAGGGACTCCATATATATACGGGGCTCCGTATATATATGGAGCTCCGTATATATAAGGGGCTCCATATATATATGGAGCTCCATATATATAAGGGACTCCATATATATACGGGGCTCCATATATATACGGAGCTCCGTATATATATGGGGCTCCATATATATATGGGGCTCCATATATATATGGAGCTCCGTATATATAAGGGTCTCCATATATATACGGAGCTCCGTATATATAAGGGTCTCCATATATATACGGAGCTCCGTATATATAAGGGTCTCCATATATATACGGAGCTCCGTATATATAAGGGGCTCCGTATATATATGGAGCTCCGTATATATAAGGGACTCCATATATATGTGGAGCTCCGTATATATAAGGGGCTCCATATATATATGGAGCTCCGTATATATAAGGGGTTCCGTATATAAATGGAGCTCCATATATATACGGGGCTCCGTATATATATGGAGCTCCGTATATATAAGGGGCTCCGTATATATATGGAGCTCCGTATATATAAGGGGCTCCATATATATAAGGGGCTCCATATATATACGGAGCTCCGTATATATATGGGGCTCCATATATATATATGGAGCTCCGTATATATAAGGGTCTCCATATATATACGGAGCTCCGTATATATAAGGGGCTCCGTATATATATAGAGCTCCGTATATATAAGGGACTCCATATATATGTGGAGCTCCGTATATATAAGGGGCTCCATATATATATGGAGCTCCGTATATATAAGGGGTTCCGTATATAAATGGAGCTCCATATATATACGGGGCTCCGTATATATATGGAGCTCCGTATATATAAGGGGCTCCGTATATATATGGAGCTCCGTATATATAAGGGGCTCCATATATATAAGGGGCTCCATATATATACGGAGCTCCGTATATATAAGGGGCTCCATATATATACGGAGCTCCGTATATATAAGGGGCTCCGTATATATATGGAGCTCCGTATATATAAGGGGCTCCGTATATATATGGAGCTCCGTATATATAAGGGGCTCCATATATATAAGGGGCTCCGTATATATAAGGGGCTCCATATATATAAGGGGCTCCATATATATAAGGGGCTCCATATATATACGGAGCTCCGTATATATATGGGGCTCCATATATATATGGAGCTCCGTATATATAAGGGTCTCCATATATATACGGAGCTCCGTATATATAAGGGGCTCCGTATATATATGGAGCTCCGTATATATAAGGGACTCCATATATATGTGGAGCTCCGTATATATACGGGGCTCCATATATATATGGAGCTCCGTATATATAAGGGGTTCCGTATATAAATGGAGCTCCATATATATACGGGGCTCCGTATATATATGGAGCTCCGTATATATAAGGGACTCCATATATATACGGGGCTCCGTATATATATGGAGCTCCGTATATATAAGGGGCTCCATATATATAAGGGGTTCCGTATATAAATGGAGCTCCATATATATACGGGGCTCCGTATATATATGGAGCTCCGTATATATAAGGGACTCCATATATATACGGGGCTCCGTATATATATGGAGCTCCGTATATATAAGGGGCTCCATATATATAAGGGGCTCCATATATATAAGGGGCTCCATATATATATACGGAGCTCCGTATATATAAGGTGCTCCATATATATACGGAGCTCCGTATATATAAGGGGCTCCGTATATATAAGGGGCTCCATATATATAAGGGGCTCCGTATATATAAGGGGCTCCATATATATAAGGGGCTCCATATATATAAGGGGCTCCATATATATACGGAGCTCCGTATATATATGGGGCTCCATATATATATGGAGCTCCGTATATATAAGGGTCTCCATATATATACGGAGCTCCGTATATATAAGGGGCTCCGTATATATATGGAGCTCCGTATATATAAGGGACTCCATATATATGTGGAGCTCCGTATATATAAGGGGCTCCATATATATATGGAGCTCCGTATATATAAGGGGTTCCGTATATAAATGGAGCTCCATATATATACGGGGCTCCGTATATATATGGAGCTCCGTATATATAAGGGACTCCATATATATACGGGGCTCCGTATATATATCTAGCTCCGTATATATAAGGGGCTCCATATATATATGGAGCTCCGTATATATAAGGGACTCCATATATATACGGGGCTCCGTATATATATGGAGCTCCGTATATATAAGGGGCTCCGTATATATATGGAGCTCCGTATATATAAGGGGCTCCATATATATAAGGGGCTCCATATATATACGGAGCTCCGTATATATATGGGGCTCCATATATATATGGGGCTCCAAATATATATGGAGCTCCGTATATATAAGGGTCTCCATATATATACGGAGCTCCGTATATATAAGGGGCTCCGTATATATATGGAGCTCCGTATATATAAGGGACTCCATATATATAAGGGGCTCCATATATATAAGGGGCTCCATATATATACGGAGCTCCGTATATATATGGGGCTCCATATATATATATGGAGCTCCGTATATATAAGGGTCTCCATATATATACGGAGCTCCGTATATATAAAGGGCTCCGTATATATATGGAGCTCCGTATATATAAGGGACTCCATATATATGTGGAGCTCCGTATATATAAGGGGCTCCATATATATATGGAGCTCCGTATATATAAGGGGTTCCGTATATAAATGGAGCTCCATATATATACGGGGCTCCGTATATATATGGAGCTCCGTATATATAAGGGACTCCATATATATACGGGGCTCCGTATATATATGGAGCTCCGTATATATAAGGGGCTCCATATATATATGGAGCTCCGTATATATAAGGGGCTCCGTATATATATGGAGCTCCGTATATATAAGGGGCTCCATATATATACGGAGCTCCGTATATATAAGCGGCTCCGTATATATATGGAGCTCCGTATATATAAGGGGCTCCGTATATATATGGAGCTCCGTATATATAAGGAGCTCCATATATATACGGAGCTCCGTATATATAAGGGGCTCCATATATATAAGGGGCTCCGTATATATAAGGGGCTCCATATATATAAGGGGCTCCATATATATAAGGGGCTCCATATATATACGGAGCTCCGTATATATATGGGGCTCCATATATATATGGAGCTCCGTATATATAAGGGTCTCCATATATATACGGAGCTCCGTATATATAAGGGGCTCCGTATATATATGGAGTTCCGTATATATAAGGGACTCCATATATATGTGAAGCTCCGTATATATAAGGGGCTCCATATATATAAGGGGTTCCGTATATAAATGGAGCTCCATATATATACGGGGCTCCGTATATATATGGAGCTCCGTATATATAAGGGGCTCCATATATATATGGAGCTCCGTATATATAAGGGACTCCATATATATACGGGGCTCCGTATATATATGGAGCTCCGTATATATAAGGGGCTCCGTATATATATGGAGCTCCGTATATATAAGGGGCTCCATATATATAAGGGGCTCCATATATATACGGAGCTCCGTATATATATGGGGCTCCATATATATATGGGGCTCCATATATATATGGAGCTCCGTATATATACGGGGCTCCGTATATATATGGAGCTCCGTATATATAAGGGGTTCCGTATATAAATGGAGCTCCATATATATACGGGGCTCCGTATATATATGGAGCTCCGTATATATAAGGGGCTCCGTATATATATGGAGCTCCGTATATATAAGGGGCTCCATATATATAAGGGGCTCCATATATATACGGAGCTCCGTATATATAAGGGGCTCCATATATATACGGAGCTCCGTATATATAAGGGGCTCCGTATATATATGGAGCTCCGTATATATAAGGGGCTCCGTATATATATGGAGCTCCGTATATATAAGGGGCTCCATATATATAAGGGGCTCCGTATATATAAGGGGCTCCATATATATAAGGGGCTCCATATATATAAGGGGCTCCATATATATACGGAGCTCCGTATATATATGGGGCTCCATATATATATGGAGCTCCGTATATATAAGGGTCTCCATATATATACGGAGCTCCGTATATATAAGGGGCTCCGTATATATATGGAGCTCCGTATATATAAGGGACTCCATATATATGTGGAGCTCCGTATATATACGGGGCTCCATATATATATGGAGCTCCGTATATATAAGGGGTTCCGTATATAAATGGAGCTCCATATATATACGGGGCTCCGTATATATATGGAGCTCCGTATATATAAGGGACTCCATATATATACGGGGCTCCGTATATATATGGAGCTCCGTATATATAAGGGGCTCCATATATATAAGGGGTTCCGTATATAAATGGAGCTCCATATATATACGGGGCTCCGTATATATATGGAGCTCCGTATATATAAGGGACTCCATATATATACGGGGCTCCGTATATATATGGAGCTCCGTATATATAAGGGGCTCCATATATATAAGGGGCTCCATATATATAAGGGGCTCCATATATATATACGGAGCTCCGTATATATAAGGTGCTCCATATATATACGGAGCTCCGTATATATAAGGGGCTCCGTATATATAAGGGGCTCCATATATATAAGGGGCTCCGTATATATAAGGGGCTC
>CALSFV010000517.1:0-61296 GCA_943737045.1 Parapristionchus giblindavisi
GAAGTAGAGGGAGAGAATAAGGAGAGGGAGAGGAGAATAAGGAGAGGGTGAAGGAGAGAATAAGGAGAGGGAGAGGAAAGTAGAGAGGGAGTGAATGAGCAACGAGGTAACAACCTGTGTTTTAGTCACTTTCGAACTAATCTGAATGAAGAAAGTAACAAAAAGAAAAGTAAAGAGTTGAGAAAAGATTCTGAGTGAATAGATGAGGTGGCTGGAGGAAGGAGGTAGACAGAGGGAGGGAGAGGGAGGGGGAGAGGGAGGGGGAGAGGGAGAGGGAGAGAGGAAGAGGGAGAAGGTGATAGTTTCCGTGATAAGGGAATGGCGCCACGATCACTTGTGCATACAAAAGAAGAATGAATAAGATATATTTTATATTGAATCTATTGACTCTTTCTATATGAACTATTGAATAGATTCAATCAAATATCGATTAGTCATACTGTATTGGATCTTGAAACGAAAAGGAGGTTACTGTAATCATGATGATCGATCAAATTATGAAGGATATATGGATATGAATAGAATATGAATGGATATAGTGAATGAAGAATTAATCGGATAAAGAAAGAATAATAAACGAGAGAATTATGGAGAGAGAGTTGTTCTCCATTCCATTTGTCTCAAGTTCCAGACTGAACTGAGGAGAGAGGGAGGGGGAGAGGGGAGAGAGGGAGAGGGGAGAGAGGGAGAGGGGGGAGGGAGAGAGGGAGAGGGGGAGAGGGAAGGGGAGAGGGAGGGGGAGAGGGGAGAGAGGGAGAGGGGGAGGGAGAGAGGGAGAGGGGGAGAGGGAGGGGGAGAGGGAGGGGGAGAGGGGAGAGAGGGAGAGGGGGGAGGGAGAGGGGGAGAGGGAGAGGGGGAGAGAGGGAGAGGGGGAGGGAGAGGGGGAGAGGGAGAGGGGGAGAGGGAGATGGGGAGACAGAGGGAGACAGAGAGAGAGAGAATATTAAGGAAGAATAGTTCTCTAAGCTCTTCTTGACTGTTCCTTAAGAATGTAATCCACTTGAGGTATATCAATTGAGAAGATATGAATGAACTTTCTTATTCATCTCATGAATATTTATTATAATATAGATAGGATTTAACAATTCTATCATACAATGCATCTGAAAACTCATATTATACAGGGCGAATCGTAATTACGGAAACACGACCTCTTGCATTTAGCATGGGCTTTCTTTTTCAGCGTTTTGCATGCTTCCACGTCGCTATCGAAATAATTTCATTGAATTTCATCATCATAATAAAAAAAGAAATGTAGAATAGAATGTATAAGAATGATATGAACTAATAGGATCAATCCAATATTTCTATCTATCTATTGATTCATTTGAATGGAAAATGAATAAGATAAGAATATATAATCATTTCCACTTATCAGTCCACAATCAAATATTCATTGAGAACTTTGGAGATTTTCAATAGAACAAATGTACCATTTTTTTCGTTTAAATATGATTATAACTAGAATGTAGCCGTTAAAGGTATAGGTTAAAGGCTTTACGTCATATATTCAAAGTTAATCCTGATTAATCAAGTATATATTGATAAGAAAGAGATTAGATACACTCACAGAAAATTCCCTTAGGGAATTTTTCCGCGTACAATTCCCTTAGGGAATATTTCCCTGGTCTACTGAGAATGCCTTATATGTAAGGCAATTTTTACTAGGGAATTATTCCCTTAACAAATTGCCTTATATATAAGGGATTTCCAATGCATGTATGAGTGCTTCCGACTACAGCTATCATCAAGTTTTATGAGAGTCCGAACATGTCCACATGGCTTAGTGGCAAGACTGTTGTGTAGCGATCCGAACCTCGTAGGTTCGATTCCTACCCAGTGCGAATCAACTTTGCCAATTTTTCTTATTGTTTAAATCTATTTCAAATCCCTTAAATGTAAGGCAATAATTCCCTTATAAGTATGGGAAATAATTCCCTTATATAACTGGGAATAATTCTCTTGGGGTACCTTAGCCAGGGAATTATTCCCTTACAGGTAAGGGAAATTTCTGTGAGTGTATTCACAATGACTACAGTATGATTTGAAGTATTGATTGATTAAATATGATGAAATGGTATAGGTTGGATACTTTTTGCTGTGTCATATCTATCTATTCATGGAGGTCGTAACATTTATATGAGAGAGATAATAAAGAGACGAAAAAGAAAATATAAAGATTTTATTGAATTAAATGGATGAATGAGATGAATGATATGGAAGACTTTTAATAGAGTTATATGAGTTATGAGTGAAACGGAAATGGGAATGGAAGAATATTCTTATCAATCAAATTAGTCATTCCATTTTTAGACTATCACATAAACATTGAATCAAGAACAGAAATATTTTCATTGAAAATGATCATTATTGAAATGAATTGTACTGATTATATATAACAAAAGAATGAAGAATAGAATGAAAGTTGAAAAGAAATGAATTGTATAGTTGTATAGAATGAAAGAACTATTGAATGATTC
Source organism: Parapristionchus giblindavisi (assembly GCA_943737045.1). Classification (NCBI taxonomy): domain Eukaryota; kingdom Metazoa; phylum Nematoda; class Chromadorea; order Rhabditida; family Diplogasteridae; genus Parapristionchus; species Parapristionchus giblindavisi. The sequence continues at coordinate 2,481 of CALSFV010000517.1, forward strand.
AGATTAAAAGAAGAAAACGATGAGAAACAAAAGGTAGTCATCTGAATCTCTCCCTCTCTCTCCCTCCTTCTCCCTCTCTCTCCCTCTCTCTCTCCCTCTCTCCTTCTTCCTGTTTTGCCTGAAGAATAGATGATAAGGGGGTTGATTGTAAAGGGAAAGACTATACGAAAGACTTAATTATATCATTCAATGTATTCCGATTATTATATGTAGATTATTGAGAAAAAAACATAAACAAATCTTTTATAATCGTATATTCAATATAAATAATGATATATCGTTATCCTTAAACATAACAACAACAAGATTAAAAAATAATAATACAAGATAAGAAAATTAAATTGGCACATTATCATTTTCATATGACTTGATCTTCACAATTGAATCTTTATTATCTTTTGATTCAATTTTATTTATTCTTCTTCCTATGATTAGGAAAGAGAAGAATGACAAAATTATAAATGCATACTGTATTACAGTATGATACACCATAGATAGTGAAGGAGACACAAAGAAGAGTACTGCAGCCGACGTTCCCTAAATGATGAATACCGTAATCTCATGACACCATATAGGGCTTACAATATAGAATCGTCCAGTAGAATAGACATGAAAAGCTCTTCCGGGAAGAATTCGACTACAGTATACTGTATTGGCTGTAGTTATCGTAGTATCAGCAAATCCAATTAGGAAAGAGATAATCAATACCCATATGATACTGTAATGAATACGTTACGACGTTTACTAATCACTACACCACCTAGGTTCAATAACTGCACTCTCATCAGTGGGATGAGATGTAGCCCAATTGGGTACGGTAAGTACACATAAAGTGAAGATCACAAACTGAGTTATTAAAGTTATGAAATAGACAGGACGAAGACCAAAATCATTGAACCATTTACTCAAAGGTAATGTTATTACTCCACCTGAGAAAGATCAAAGATTATTGATTGAAGTTAACTGACAAAGAATGATTCCGAGACACATAGAATAAGCATAATAAGCAGTGAGAGTAGGATATTGATTAGATAGAATAGATGAATATTGTAATGAAGTAGGATAGATATTCATAAAGAAAGTATATGATATACCATGATTGATAAAACATGGAATAAGATAAAGAATTGAAGGATCAATTAGAGTTGAACACATCATTTCTGAATATCTCTATATTGAGAAAAGTATGAATATAGTGAAATGATACTTATTTGTTCATTAATCGATAATCTTTTATGTTTATTGATTGATGAAACACTATTGATTACTTCACGAGATGGGAGGAAACAATGAAGAAGTAAACTCAATAACATTGATACGGTGAATGAACCATACATCCATCTACATTACTGTAGGTTACTGTAGATTATAATGAATCGATTACCTTGTTTCACTCTCACTGTAATATCGATATGTATTAACTTCTTCAATATGATTATCAACAGTGGAATCAGAATGAGATATAAATGAATAGACTGCAGCTCCGAATATCAAGCTTGATCAATCAATAGATTATTGATTGATTGATAGATATGGATATGATCTACCTTACTCCCCCTATACCAGATACTCTAGCTGAGTTTCTTGCAAGTGTTTCTTTAGTTGAAAATTGCATTTGATATGCAGAAACACCAGTGAATAATACTAAAGAGATTATAGTTCATAATTAATAGATCTTAGACTCACGTGAAAAACCAAATCCCAATATTATATTAGATATAAAATATAAGTAATTATTGATGAATAAGAAGCTAGCACAGAAGATAAAAAGACATAACGTACCGTATACCAGAGACCACTCAATATAGATATGAATATTGTATTTTATCAGTTCATACCTTTGGTTTAATGTACACTCACAGAAATTTCCCTTACCTGTAAGGGAATAATTCCCTGGCTAAGGTACCCCAAGAGAATTATTCCCAGTTATATAAGGGAATTATTTCCCATACTTATAAGGGAATTATTGCCTTACATTTAAGGGATTTGAAATAGATTTAAACAATAAGAAAAATTGGCAAAGTTGATTCGCACTGGGTAGGATTCGAACCTACGAGGTTCGGATCGCTACACAACAGTCTTGCCACTAAGCCATGTGGACATGTTCGGACTCTCATAAAACTTGATGATAGCTGTAGTCGGAAGCACTCATACATGCATTGGAAATCCCTTATATATAAGGCAATTTGTTAAGGGAATAATTCCCTAGTAAAAATTGCCTTACATATAAGGCATTCTCAGTAGACCAGGGAAATATTCCCTAAGGGAATTGTACGCGGAAAAATTCCCTAAGGGAATTTTCTGTGAGTGTAGTTGAAAAGAATAGGAACGAATAAACATGAAATACACAATGAGATTTCGTTTATTGATTGACTAAATAATCAATTACCGATCGATAAATCGGTAAATCTACAGTATACCCATAGAATCCAGCATGATTCACAATAGTAGATGGATCACGAATATAAGCTGAATGAAGAAATGATTCGACGATAAATGTAGCCATATCATATCCAGTGAATCTATGAATATCGATTGATTCAATCGATATTATTGATTGATGAATACCGTAATAAACATGCAAATCCCATAATGATTATGCATACATGTTGATGAATTGAATCACGCATCGTCTTTTGTTTACCCAATCTACAAAATATGCTCATTTTCAGAACTTGTAACAAAAGCATTGGGTTTTTTCCTAATTTAGGAGAGTTCATCAACGTAGTAGATACTTATTATTGTTCAGACAATACAAGTGGGATGAAAAAAATAGCAAAATTATTGTCCTTCATAAGTCTGCTAAAAAAAATTTAAATTGATGAAATTATTGGAAAAGCAGAATACTCTAGAGTAATCAATCTGATAGAGAAGAATGATACAATGAACCCTGTAATAGAGATCATTATGATATATGCAAATTGAATTGATAAAGAGATGAAGTAGTCATACTATGAATCGATTTAACATAAGTCTGAATGACAAAAGATTAGTGTCTGGTAGTATCAATCAATTCATATGGAAGATGAATTCATTTGGAATCATTCCTTATTCTAATCGAAATGAACAAACGATCTATTCATCCATCTAAATTTCATAAATCCCATAATTGAAATATATCTTTTTTCTATTTTTCCAAGAAGCGATAAACACATTTATTTTTTGCTTAAAAGTAATAATGATCAAAATAGGTGAATAAAAAAGATTGTATAGGGTGGCTATTATTTGCTTTCATTTCGGCTTGTGAAATCACTATATTCCGACAAAATAAAATAATTTAATTATTAAAAATATTTTCCTAAATGTGAAAATACGAAATAATTTTATTGACGCTATTCCAAATTGTACACGTAACACATAGAAAACGTACGGTTCAATTTAAAACATTGAAAATACACACAACAATATGCAGATTAATTTCGTTTGTCGATACAAACTTCATAACAACAAAAAAAGAAATAGCTTAAATTCTCTCGATATTCTCCTTTTCCTTTTCTTCCCTTTCTTCAATTCTTCTGACAGTCCAATTAAATGAGAATAATGAAGTGATTAGAATAACTATGAGGATCGATATATGAGCAGTCATTGATAATGATGGAGAGAAAAAGAAAAGAACTGTTGTCATTATTCCCTTAATAGAAAGTTAGTCTTTTCTTCATTATAGATGAACTTACAATATAGAATCTAGTAGCAGAATAAGCGTGCGAAGCTCTTCCTTTTATTAATCGAGAACATAAAACTGTATTTGATGATATATTTGTTGTATCTGCCATACCCATCAATATTGAGATTATCACTATCCATATCGTACTGAAATTCATTTTTATGTTTTTTTTCTTTTTTTTGAAAACGACAAACTGTGGAGGTATAATAGAAGATTCAGATGTAGGTCTAGCTGTTGACCAATTGGGAATTGTAAGATATGATAAGATATAAACAATGAATTGAAGTACTATTGTTATGTAATACAGAGGTTTCAGACCAAAGTCTTTGAATCGTTTATTTAATGGTCCTATCACCAAACCACCTCAATATATGTATATGTATATTTAATGAAACTTTACAAAATACTCTTTAAAGTGCATTTAAGTGAATAAACTTACAAATAACACCTCCAATACACATTGAAAAGGAATAATAAGCCATAAGAATCGGATTATTATTTGATAGAATCGTAGAGTACTGTAAAGCAGTTGGAAATATGTTCATATAAAATGATCCGAATAGACCAAAGTTCAGAAAACGAGGAATCAATATTATCATTGATGGATCTATTATTGTTGAACATTGTGCTTCTGAAATGTAGATATTGAGATTAGTGTTTGATCTTTGATCTTTGATCTTTGATCTTCATATATCGATTGATACTTACTAATATGTTGAATGGGCGATAGTTCATCATGAGGATTCTCACTAGATACACTATTCTTCACATGACGAGTTGGAAGGAAACAATGCATTGTCAAACTAATAATCGATAATATGAATAATACACCGTATATCAATCTTCATACTTATCGATTAATTATGAACAAATAAGTTTGATTAAACCTTGTTTCAGATTCATTGTAATATCGATATTGAGTTGTAGATTCTAATTGATCCAATGATGTTGATGTTGATACAATATACAATATACCACCTCCAATTAGACTAAATGGAAATATTTAATGAAAGATCAAAGATCAATTTCACCTCATACTAGCAAATCCCCATGCTCTAGAAGAATTTCGTGCAAGTTTGTCTCTAGTTGAGAATTGCATTTGATATGTCGCATAAGATGTATAGTTTACTATAATATCATTGTATATCTAGATATAATAATTAGATTACTTGTGAAAGCGAATCCAAGAAGACCACTTCCTATGAAGTAGATATAATTATTAATGAAGAAGAAACTACCAATATATATAGAGATACATAATGTACCTAATGTTAATGACCACTATAATCGATTGAGATAATGAAAGATAATGATAGAAGTAATTGAATAACCTTAGGAGTTAGATGTCCAATAATCATTGGAGCAATGAATGTCGATAAACATGATACACTCTCCTTCAGTGCTTGTCTGAATTAAATGAATCAATCGATAATCTTGATCTACCGTACCCATAGTATCCAGCATGATCAATAATGGTGGTATTATCACGAATATATGCAGAATGAAGAATTGATTCAACTGTGAATATTGACAGATCCAATCCAATGAATCTATTGAGTAGATCATACAAATCAATCAATAATCGTCTTATCAAACCTGAAGAAAGTAGCCAATCCAAGAAGGAATGTACAAACATTCTGATAGGTAGAATCCTTCATTGTCTACTCAATAGATTATCTACTAGAATGGAAGTAACTCCATCTATTCATAATCTCTATTCAATTGAATAATCAATGAAGTTCATCCATTTGTAATAGAGATCATGAACAGTTGCTCACTCTAAACATCTCTCATTGCACAACTTATCTTTGAAAAAAAACATTTATCATCTAGATAAACAAATATGAATTCAAATCGAAAGATACTCTGAATAAGGAATTCCATCTATACACATCATATATGGACACTTACAATAATTACCAATTAATAGAAATAATTAATGTATTGAAGTGGAAATGATTAGAATCAATATGTAAGACAATGTGGGAAGTATTTCTGATAACAATGATGTAAACGATTCCTAACGAAGGACAAACAAAAGATATCTATTCAACTCTAAAGCATGAGATAAGTGACAACTGCTGTGTTCAACCTATTAGATATGACAAGAGATCAAAGATCAACGATCAACAATTCCATTATTATACATATATGATACTCTATTACACAAAGAACAACGTCGAGCATTACGAATAAATAGTGGAAGTGCTGGATCCAATCTATAAAGAGGATCATAATTGATTGATTGAGATAGTAATTATGACCTACCGTATTCCACATACAGTACACGATGGAGAAGTATTGAGATGTGATTGAATATGTTCAAGAAGAGATACTGTAGATGAACATTTCCTAGTACAAAGTGGACAACCAAGAGATATCATCGATTGATTATTACGACGATGTTTACGATAACGCTTAAAGATATTCTTTTATTTACCCAATCAAGTTAACCTTTGTCAATTTCGAAGATATTATGATATTAGATAGTACCTTCTTAATTGATCTTACAGTATTCATTAAATGAATTCTTTCACGTATATTAATTTGTTCTTCTCTTCCTCTATCAATATCTACCATTCCTACATCTTCTATTCGAGGTACCCATGAAGGATCAATACCTTAAATTAATCAATATCATTCAATTAATCAATCTACATCTACAGTACCCAAATGTGTATTATGATGAGACTGGGTGGTCCACATTCCATCTCCTCCTTCTACTTCTACTACAGCTCCATTCACAGTATCAAAAGCTGATTGATCTCAATAATCAATCAATAAATATATCTAAAGAATTTATTGCTCTACCATCAACATAGACGAGTCTTTCATCGTTTTTTACTTCGTTATGACCATCAAAATCGAATCTGAAATCATGAATTGATTAATATTCAAAAAGAAAGAAATATAATCAAACCCATTGATTTTATGTTTCATTTGTTCATCAAAAGCTCCAATATCTCTTCGTGGAATAGGAACATAATTGGGTGTACATGCATGATGATGACCTAGTAGAGGATCTCCTTTTGATAGAAGTCTTGTTCCATCCAAATGAATTGTACGAATATTATCCTTATCACGAGCTGAACTCAATATACATTCATTCATCTATTAATCTATTATATTATATAAGAAGATATGAATATATTACTAAACTCACTATCAGATTTAGCTTTTCTACAATGTAAACATGAATAGAATTTAGTTCCATCAATAGTACTTGTTCTATTATATGAGAATTCAAATTCTTCATGAGGACGCAATGATGATACAACAATAGCTACTGGATGACGTTTCTTTCCCTTTATATTCATTCATTCATATAATCATTACAGTATATCACAATCTACCGTATTAGCAATCTTATATTTGGAATGACGAAATCGAACACTGAATGTCCCTTGTTTGATAGGACGAGTAGATGAAGAAATACGAGGAAGACTCAAAGTAATCAATAATTGGAAAATATAAGATAATTGATTATACTTACTGAGCACGTGCTTCCCATGGAAAAGGTTCCAATGTGTCAGGTCGTCGTAATCGATATCTATGAATAAATGAAACAATGTGATATAAATGAATAATGATGAATATACCTTGGACGAGCTTCACTTGACCAGAACGTTTGACGGAAATCAAGTGTATTACATACAAAGTCACGAGAACCAAAATGGAATGCACAGATATTACTCGTGTTAAGGGTTTCTATTAATGATTCATAATCCATATGAAGAATATCACACCTCAATTCAATAGATTATTCTCTTAAATGACATAAACCATTCATATTCTAAATATAGTTATTTAAAGAATATCATATTATTCTTACCATTTCTTCCTTGTACTTTCTTCTTTGGGAAATTTGAATAGTCGATATCGATCAGTATACCTTCTACCACAAACAATACAACGATGAGCTTCAATATCAGTAACACCATCTATTAATAAAACAAACGATTACAGATGAAGGATAATACTTACAATTAGTAATTGTACAAAATGTGTATTACTTACTATTAGTACTTGTTCGTGACTCCGTCTTTATAATAGGTGGACCCTGAAGAAGATTAAAATATATTAGGATTTTATGACCGCAATTCATATTTAGATCTGTAAAAGGTAATGAAATAGATTGTACCAATTAATGAAAGTACTCACATGATGAATAACACCTGTTTCATATTCCTCATCTTCTTCTTCCATATCTTCATAAACATCAACTTCTTCTTCTCCGACTTCTTCCAATATCGTTCCATCCGTTGGCTACAATATAAAGATCATTACAATTATGAAGAAGACTTTATCTAACCTCTGTTTTGAATTCAATCGGTTTCTTCATCAATCCATATAGTGCACGTTGACTAAGAAATGGCTAAAGTAGTCAGATCAATCAGTTTATAAGCGAATAAGAAAGATCATCAATCCCGTATACCTGAATATTTCTTCTTCTTGGCGATAACGGTTCATGTTTTATTTCCCTATGCGGTCTACGCATTGAAACATGCATTTGGTGAATATCATAGTCATTGTGTACAATTTCATCGTCCACATATTCTTCGTAGACTTCTTCACGATCGAAATTGTCAATTACACGACTATGTGATGGATTCATCTAAAGAACGATAAAATAGCACAATAAAATAAAACAATGAATTGCAAAAGCTACAAAAACAATATTACCGAAATTGCTTCGAAGGAAAATGATAAATCCGGGAATGGAATCTGCGATTTAGTGCAAAATGTCCAGGAATGAAATCCGTGATTAAGTGATGACTAAAATTTGGATGTTGAAGTTTAGAAAGAAACACCTCTATCCTTTCATTTGTGAGTATTTTTTCATTTTGCTCTCTACCCATTATGAAGCTACATCGAATAGATAATGAAAAAATAAAGAGATTTTTCTATTTTTCTATATTAAGTGTTTCAAACTTTCTGCTTTTAATGAAATATTGAATCAAACTCCGCCTACATGCAGCTCGAATTTAACGCTAGTTTTAACTCATTTTTAGATACTCGATTTCTACTTCATCGATCGCACATTTGAGTTAATAAACTTTACAAATGCGTAGATAAGTGTTGCCTGAATTTCACATTAAATCACTGTTTTGCTCTAAGGTCCTGAATATTTTTGGTATTGTTTTGTCCAACGTCTGATTAGGCCGTATCTATATCGCATTGCCTTAGTTCTCTGGAATGCCTGCGGTCTAATCAAGAATTGACCAGCTTTATGGTAGTTAGGAACTAGTAGTAACTTTTATTAGCGGCTTTCTTTTCAAGTCCATTTTGCCGAAACCTTTTTATGAATCGTGCAAAGCTGATCTGTTTACTAGTCAACCTTTCTTGTTCGTTAATCATAATAAATATCCATACAGTGGACTCACCATTATTATCATCTCTCTACGTCGCACTATTTTCATCCCTCTTGACCTTTCTATGCAAATGAACTGTAAACTCTATGTACTGTTATCAATCTGTTTCTTTACAACATTCAAGCGATTTGTTTCTATTTTATTTCCAGAAGAATACTGTGTCTAAGTATAAATTTCAGGTAATGAAACTGGTGTGGATATTATCACTCCTCCTATTACTCGGATTATCTATCTGTACTACGGGAATAGAAGACAATGAATTCGCTGAATTCGAGGTATATTATTTGCAGTACTTAAAACGTAAAGTTCAATCTATTGATCTATAGGATTATAACTGTAGACTATATTATTGTTATTGTTTTCATGACGATGAGCCAATAACAGAAGCAACTATCGAGAAAGAAGAAGAAGTTACAACGACCGCTTCTCCTGTCAAAGATACAAAAATAAATGTGAGCGAGATATGACTTAATCATATCATTAATTAATACGTTTAGAATGAATTCGATGATGAAGATTATGGAATTGAAGGAGACGATGAAGAATTAGATCTAGGAGATTCCAAGTCTGATGGTAACATGAAGACAGCTCAACCTCTCAAGTTTGCTGATGTATCTTCATTATTTCTTATAAATCGATGTAGTAGTCTAATGAATTATAGGTACCAGCCCATTTCCGTTCAAATTGGGGTTCATATCAAGTTGAAGCCATCATCATTTTCCTTCTTCTTGTCTATATGACCAATTATCTAGCTGGAAGAAATTCTAATCAGGTTAGTTCTAGTATTATTACTAATTTCCCTTGTCAAGTTAATACTAAAGGTTCTAATTTTTCCCTTTTTTAGGAAATAATATGAAACATATTTATTAACTAAATAATTATTATAGGCCATTGCCTTTTCATGGGTCGATTCTCATAGAGAGATGTTGGATGAACAATTTTCTGTTGTTAGTTATTATCTTTGTTATTTATCGTCTGATATTGATCATATATAATGATTGTATATGTAGGTGGGCGATGATGGTCTCTCAGAGGTTCCTTCATCTGGTCAACTACAACGAGAAACTGATAATGTATTCAGCATGTGGTTCGTATCTCTATTCAATGTCATTTGATCTATTATTGATTTCCTTCGTACTGATTTTCACTTATTAAATATTTTTCCTATTTTTATCAATATATATATAATTCCTGTTGAGTATGACATAGAATGAGTAGTTTAACATCCTCACTAGTACTCATATCATTAATAATCTGTAATTGAAGGTGTACTGGTCGTGCAGGAGTACAAGGATGTATGATTCATATTCGTACAATCAAAAGACATGATATGGTTAGCCGTCTATGGGCTTACTTCAATCGATCATATGATAGAGTCACTCTTACGGTTTGTTATACTATTATTCTCATCTCATTGTATTAATTATTGATTGATTATAGTTCGAAGTTGATCCTGGAGAGATAGACACGTTTGTAATTGCAGCTGGACAAAAGAAGGTATGTATCATAATCTATATTGGTCTAAACAGTAACAACTTTCAATTGACACAAATATCATTACCATTATAGGCAGTGAATCGTCTACATAAAGATCTTCTCGATCTATCACAATATACAGTAGAGAAGAAGATGCCTTCTGGACCACTTCAACTTCCTTCTGGGTACATTTTATATTTATTTCCATTTGTCGATCCTTTTTTTCCATTCCGTTGTAAATTTGCTATAGGAGGAATATCCATAGGTTCTATCAATCTTGAATCATATTTGTTATATCTACAAGGTGTCTAATAATTCAGTGAATATAGTCACTGATTAGACTAATGCTTATATATCATGTAATCATTACGATATATCTTTCCAGTTTCATTCAAGTATCTGAATCAAGTGAAGTATCAAATAGTCTTCTCGATCCAACTGTTGTCGCTCTAATGAAGTAAGTCCGTCAAAATTACTCGAACTCAAGATTTTTCATAGGTTTGCGGGTGAAAAAGAAATTTTGCGCTTGATTTCGTATGCACGTTGTAAAGTCGAGCTCCCTGTGCCACGTCAATGTATGGTCAGAGACGATATGACTCCCCCATTACTTGACTAACTGAATTTATATCTTGAATAGGGAGAGGCCAATGACCACTTATCATGATCGTATTATAGTGGTCACATATAAATTTTAGGGGGCTTCAGAATTAGGATATTAGTTCTTGTATCTTTGGCGGATTCTACGTATTTGCATTGACGCCCCATATGTCTAAACTCTTCTATTATCAGGAAATATGAAGATAGTATTGAATATGTTCATATATCGGATCAATATGCAGGACAGAAACCACCTGAGTAAGTCATATCTAATCATTTTAGCAACATAAATCATTGTTGTTTTACACACAATTTCTTCTCTCGTTACTATTATGTCCGTATATTTTATATGCTCATTGAAACACGAATTCACTAATGTGTGAATATCTGGGGCCTACGTAGGCGGCATTGCCGCTAGCGACAGATTTAGCCAAAATTCATTCAAAGAATGAAAACGATTTAGGCCAAATTCGCTCAAAAATCAAATTATTAAATTTAAATGCTGCATTTTTTGCCTCTCATCCACCCTATTTTTACGCCCGACCCACCCGATTATATTTTTCCAGCGACAAAGATTGCCCATGTATGATCTGGGGGTTTGTGGGTTAATAAAACAGATATTTGTAATTAGCAGTGTGGTATTCCGACGTGATAGATTAGTAAATAATAAATATATTATGTATTTAAGCGGTGAACAACTAACAGTTCTTCCTATTTCTCGTCGTATTGCTGGATTCTCATTCATTCTCGATGATTCTAATGATAGAGAAGGTCAAGCTGAAATGCTTCAGATGGTTAGTCTATCATTTCATTTATTGATTCATCAAACATATTCTACGTGTATGATCTCTATATTGGTATACTGTATATTATATTGATTGATTAAGGTGTTCTATATCTTGGAGAAGATGCGTCGATTCCGTTTATCTCGTGAAGCAAAGATGAAGGCAGATAAGAGAAGACAAGCTGCTATTGAGATATTCATGAAGACTAATCATCAGGTATCACATTATACATTCTATACTCATATCTGTTATGTATTTACACAACAGTTGTAGAGAATGATGACTACTTTATTAGAGAGAGACGAACTAAGCACAACGTGCTATGGGAAGAAAAGAATAAGAATGAATCAGCTAGTCTAGGATGACAATAACAAAGATGGGAATCGATTAGCTGTGATCTACCTCTGGCACGTTAGACTCCAAAGAACGTGCAGAGTTCAAATAGGGCAAACTGTAGTACGCTAGGTCAGACTTTGGGGCGTACTTATCAATATCAATCCATCAATCAATCAATAATCGATTATAGGCACGTCAAGAAGCAGCTCAAGCTCGTCGTGAAGAGAAGACTCGTGAAAGAAAGATGAAACTACTTGAGGAAGAGGTATACTGTATCCCATCAATCAATCAATACTATTTATATTATTGTAGGATCCTGAGAAACAACGTCGTTTAGAGAAGATGGAGTATAAGAGAGAGCAGAAGGCTAAACAACCTAAGATGAAGCAACTCAAGATGAAATAATGAATACCTTATCCACAGCTCAATCAATTATCTATTTTATTGTATCTCAATATGTGATCTTTCTCCATTATGTGCTGTTTCTATTGAATTATCAAGCTCAACCACGACATTTCTATCTATTTTATATGTTTTCTTTCTCTTACGTCTTATTTTCTCATTTTTCCATTATTGATTGACTCCTATATGACTGGTACACTACCGTATACCTTGTCGACTCAACAGTTGTTACTAAACGCTATGAGCGTTCTATATCGTTGTTGTCCCCTTTATTGTATTCCATTCCTCTCGCCAAGAATAATAAGGTAATAATTTAATGAAGTATACATAGATATATAGTGTATTACATATATAAGATCAGATCAGGCTGCTATTAGGCTGTCTTTTTTCCAATGTAAATTATTACCCGCATGTCCTTGCTAGTTTATCAAATGTCTTAATACCTCTTCTCGAGTAGAAACGTCCTATTCATTCCCATTCTCCGAACTTTTTTTATGAACCTCCCATTAAATTTATTATCATCATTTCATGTTGCGGATAAAATGTTCAAAATATTTTTTTTCAAACAAACAAAAGGTAAATTCCAACAACATATCGAATAGAATGTAAACATCAATGAATCATTAACAATAATCAATATAACCATACATGAACTAATCTTTAGTAAATACAGCTTGTACAAATACTCTTGGTACATCTACTCCTTTCTCTTTATTGATTGTTCTTCTATGTAGATATTCTTTCCGTATACATTTGAATCCCGCTCGTTGGAATGGTTCAACTAGTTCATCTACAATAATCAATCATTCGTACCGTATCATTCATTACAGTATACCTAATATGAAATAGTATGCTCTAGTTCCATCTTGACGTGCATAGAACTGATCTCCTAGTTTAGCCTCACGACCAAATCTGATCATTGCATAGTCATTGATACCGTAATCTCGCACAAGCAGAGTTCCTCCTGACTGAAATCAAAAGGGTTACGGTATTCTGGATATTTCACGTACTTTGATCAATCGATACATATTACGCCCGACGATATCAAACTTGTCCGGATGTATAGCAGATATCACAAATATCAATGTAGCTAGATCAGATTGAGAAGAGAATAGATCCCCTTCATGCTCTTCAGATAGATTTAGTTCAGTTGTAACAACCTGAAATGATGATATATCCAAACCAAATCAATAACTGCCCGATTCCACTCCTTTCCTGTTCGAACGGCCAGATGGTACTCCCGATTACCTCCACTCATCACTTCATCACCCAATCCCAGTATATTCAAAAACCGGCTTACCCATCACCCCATCATTCACGAATTACGTCCTTTGTAAATTCCCCCCCCCCCCCCCCCCGCCAGTCTGGAGAGTCAATAATATATTATATCATGTTCTTTATCTCTTCTATTTTTCTCATGTCTCGTTGCGCCTCGGGCGTAGATAAATTAATTAATTAATTAATTAATAACTGCTGAACGCAAAAATCGGCAAAAACGCTTGCTCCCGGTGAGGCTCGAACTCACGACCTTCAGATTATGAGACTGACGCGCTGCCTACTGCGCTACGGAAGCGTTGGGAGAAGGGTGAGTGTGTGCCTAACACTCTTTGCCATTCATCTCTCTCCCTTTTATTCCTTCTTCTATCTACTTCTATTCACTAACATCAAGTCCAATTTCCTCTGCTCTTTCTTCTAACAATCGAACTGCCTTTGCTGAGAAGTCAAATGCCTGCAAGAATAGATTATCTTCTTCCTTTTCTTGTTATACTCACATTTCTAAACAAACTCTATTCTAATTTTGATGATAATTTAAACATATTTAAAAGAGAGAGTGAGAGCACAGGGAATAAAAACTGTTATTGACGCAAACACATTGCAACTGGAGAGTGCAGTATTTTAGTGGTTGTGCATTGTACACAATGCCATTCTCAACACCCCAGTAGTGAGATAACCTGACACAATCCGATGTGGTCTAGTGGTTAGGATTTATGGCTCTCACCCATAAGGCCGGGGTTCGATTCCCCGCATCGGAATTGATGTTTTGCTTTTTTGTGAATAGTCAGCTGGAGTGTGCATACCTGCCATTTCCATTGAGGATAGACTTCAGCTAATGGAAACAACATATTTCCCACTCCACATCCTGCTTCTAGATAAGTGAGAGAAGTCTGCAAATGGTACATTCAATTCCTTATCAGACAGATAACAGCTTCTATCAAACTTTATCACAATTAAATTGTCATATCAATGGATAGCTTATTCACCTACATCAAAGTCAACATGACTACAAGCCTCTTTCAGATCAACATGACTCCAATTACGATCCTGAATCAATCAATAGATCTACTATCCATTTCATCATCTTAACTACCGTACCTTGAAGAAATTGTTCTTATTTCGATGATAGAATTTATCCCAATTCTTGCGTGCCTCCTTCTCTAGACGAAATGCCTAATGTAGATTAATATGGATTAATATTGATTGATATGATATATGATATACCTTATGTGGTGGGGCATGACTTTGATTAGCTATGATTACTGCTTCTTCTTCACTTAATATACGTCCTTTATTACTACTACCGAAACATGGTTCAACCATCTATAATATATTCATCTATTCATTATGTAATGATCGAACTAATGTCTCTACAGGATCAAGAATAACATGAATTCAACGGATGATACGGAT
Organism: Parapristionchus giblindavisi; assembly: GCA_943737045.1. Lineage (NCBI taxonomy): Eukaryota > Metazoa > Nematoda > Chromadorea > Rhabditida > Diplogasteridae > Parapristionchus > Parapristionchus giblindavisi. Next base: position 17,801 of record CALSFV010000517.1, read on the forward strand.
ACAAATAAGAAGAGTAATAACTATCGTAGATATAATCCACTATTAGATGAATGGATTATTGTAGCTGCTAATAGAGTAAGTCTCAATTATCTACAGTAATACTACACAACAGTATTCTATCTACCGTAATCTGTGATATAGGTGAATCGTCCATGGCAAGGTGCCACTACATCAACAACAAATTCATCAGCTACATCATTCTGTCAAACAAATCAATTGAATCCATTGGCACCTGGAGGAAAAAGAACTAATGGAATGGTACACTATTTATTACTATCCTTACTTCATTTAGTCGACCGCTCTTGACAAATCAATGAGAATGAATGAAAATCCCTTTAATAATTGACATGTCAATCGATTCTCCATGATAATACCGTATTCATTATATCTCAATATCAGATAACTCCTCAATATGATAGTGTCTATGTATTCGATAATGATTTCCCTTCATTCACAAACTATGATCATACTATGAAATGTGATGCAAATAGTGGAGATGAACTATTCCAACAACAAGAGGTTAATTATTGATTAGATATATTACAGTATCTCTTCTATACCGTAATCTGTACAGATTCGTGGTGAGTGTCGGGTTATCTGCTATCATCCTAACAGTGACAAGAGTATCGCTTTGATGGATCAGAAAGAGGTAATCAATAATCGATAATTGGTTTAATTGATTGATGTTACAGGCACTTGCTGTAGTTCATTTATGGGTGGATCAATTTAAAGAGTTGTCTAAGAAATGGAAATGGGTACAGGTATAGAGTACCTATGAAGTACCGTAATGAATACAAATCGTATTGAGATATTCGAGAATCGTGGAGCTGCTGTTGGATGTAGTAATGCACATCCTCATGGACAAATATGGGCTGGTAACTTCATTCCTAATCTACCTTATAGAAAAGATTATAATCAAAAGGTTAATCAATCATTATTATTGATTAATCAATAATAGTTTTATATTCAGAAATACTATGTAAAGCATGGTCGTCCCATGTTGGTTGACTATTTAGTGAAAGAAGAAGAGAAAGGAGAACGAATTGTATTGAAGAATGATCATTGGACAGGTGAGAGATCAAAGATCAAAGATCAAAGATCAATATATTAAATTGTAGTACTCGTGCCGTTCTGGGCACTTTGGCCATATGAGACAATGATACTACCACGTAGACATGTACAAAGATTGAATGAATTGAATGAGGTATGAATAGAGATCAAAGATCAATAAATTACAGTAATCTATTTAGGATGAAGAATCATCATTGGCTGATATAATGAGGAGACTAATGATCAAATATGATAATATATTCAAAGTAAGATGGGTCTTTCCAATCAATATTCAATATGTATTCATTATATTAAGTGTACATTTCCATATGGAATGGGATGGTTGGGTGGTCCTGAAGGGAATAATGAGGATTACGGTCATTGGAAACTACATGCAATGATACATCCACCACTATTAAGGTGATTACATTCTAATCCATCGAATAATCTCTCATTTCTCTTTAGATCAGCTACTGTACCCAAGTACATGGCAGGTTATGAGATTCTAGCGGAACCACAAAGAGATATAACTACTGAGATGGTTAGAGATTACTGTAGTTATACAATGATCAATCGATATTTCATATTTAGGCCGCACAGACTATTCGTGAACAATCAGAAGTACACTACACCAAGCAACAATAATCAATATAACATCAATTTAATGTACATTGGTTCAGAACATATAAGTATTTCAATTTGGGTGTAAACTCATGAATCGTATTAACAATCGACATTAAATTGTTTGATAAATGAATTTATCAACTTGATAAAATCAAAAGATGAGATCTCATTCACAAGAATTAAACGGTAAAGTAGATTAAATGGCACAGGTTAATATATGGTACAATGATATTGATTTGCACAATTATTATGGAAAGTTTAATAGAGATCATATTTTATCTATTCTATAGTACAGGTTTCATCATTTAAAAGAAAGTTTGAATATTAATAGGATCTTCACATTTTATCATCCTCCACGAGTTCAAGTCCAATTGAATCCTAAGATCAAATGAATAGATATTTATATAATCATAGTAATCATTACATATAATTGTTTCTTTGGTAATGGACATCCTTCTCTTATATTATTCAGTATATCACAAGCCATTCTCTTCCTCTTCGAAGCAAGACTTGCTAATGACTGTTCCTGAATACATTATTGATTGATACAATGATCATGATACAGTATGATTTGTACCTTAGCTAGAAGAGCTCTTCCTTCTGCTTCTGCATCTTCATTTATATTGGAACGAGCTGATTCAAGTACAGTAACCCTTCCACGAAGACGAACAACCTGATATTGATTGATATATGAATATGAGAACGATCAAAGATCAAACCTCATCTTTTGTCTCCTGAATCATTTCTTGTAAACGAGTGGTTGTCTCTTCACTACGTAATAGAGCAAGTTCTGAAGTAATCGATACTTTCAATATAAAATGAAATCATTATTTCTAAATGAATATTACTAAATAGAGAAAGAAAGAAAACAACTAAATTGTGATACTTATAACTCCAGTTGAACATTAAAAGGAAGAAGAAAGTGACAGGTTACTGTAAGATGAAAAGATAATCATACCATTCTGAATGACTTTATATTTAGCTGATAGAGTAGAATATGTCTCTGATTTAATAGTAATCTCTTTATCTAATTCAACCAAAGTATCTTCATCAGCTATAGGAAGACGATCCTCAATTCATACTCATTATTCACATAATATCGATTATAATCAAACCTGATTAGCATAATATATCTTCTGCTTTGATATCAATTTCTCTTTGAGAATACCAATCGATACTCCATTCTCCAATGCTCGAACTACCATCTTCAATCAATACAGGGTTACGGTAGTCTGTATTATTACGGTATTACTTACAGTCTTTGCGTACTGTTGGCGCATGTTATTGTAGACATCGATAGCAGAATATGGTCGATTTTGTTCAACCATATACTCTGGGATTACGGTAAGTGCTGAAATGAACGTCATAGTTACGAATCAATAGTTTGAAAAAAAATTAAGAATAACCTTTCTCCTCAAGAGCAGCTTTCGATTCTTTACCCTTCGATGCCATTATTGATTGGTCTTTGAAAGATTTGAATAAATATAAAAAGAAGATGCAATTAATGATTATATCGAGATATCGTATATGGTATATTCGACCAAGAAGAGATATACAACAATCATATTATTAAAAGTATACACTGATACGTCTTTCTTTATGAAAAAAAAAACAAACAAACTCAAATATACAAAAGAACCAAGAAATGAATGAGAATGAAGAAACAATGATTGAGTAGATCATTTCAGAGATATAAAGGATAGAAAGAACTGCTACCATTTATATAGTTCACAACTACATAGTAAAATCCATTTAAAATGATTATGAATAATAAGAATGGAAAGGGAGAAACTATACACTATACAACTAAATATCTATATAAACAGACAATATTATAAAATAATCAATAAATAGTGTGCAATGTCTACAGTACGTCGGATAAAACGTCGGAAGTATCTACATTTTAATGGGAATTGTAATCAATAAGAAGAGAACGTGCAATGAATGAAAAACATGCAAATGAGTAGTTGAAGGTTATGAAGGCATAAAAAAGTATAATATGAACAATTGAATTATTATAAAGAAAAGAAAAAGTTATTATGATTTGTTTTAGTAAATGAGATCACAAATATACTATAATATGTCTATAAATGAATAGAATCATTGAGATGAAGATGTATTAGATGGAGATGTTTCCTTCATTGGAGTATGTCCTTTCAATGGAGTTGAAGGAGTTGAATCCTGGATACATGGTTAAAGTTATCAAGACCGATTGAATAAGTATACAGTAGTCCATACCAATTGGGTACTGTAGGATACAATACAGACATGGTCCATGGTTATCCCACGCCCAAAAATGCGGGTGGGTAACGTAGATTTTCGGCAAAAATGCGGGTGGGTACACAAAAAATGGGGGAAATTATAACTTTTTTTTGAAACTCCGTTATTATTTCAGTTGACAGTTAGACTATTTAACTTACAGTAAGAACGAGAACTTATTTTAATAATATGCGATTTCGTTCAATACTACACTAGATTACATGCATAGCATCTCAATCTGATCGGGTACCGACAGAGAAAAACATGAAACTCAAGAAATTTAGTGATCAGTGCGTTTAAGAGGATTTCCAGCGCGTTATCCCATGGTACCTACGGTGGGATAACGCTCTGGCAAATGAGTTTGACGCGTTCGTTTTGCATTTCCATACGGAAAATTGGAATCTCTGTTGGTACGCGACGAGAAATGACGCAAAAAATAATTTTTATATGCTAAGACCAAGGAAATAGAAAAAATAAATTCAGTACGCGATAATCATGCCTGAAAATGCACCCCTCCAAACAACACTTTCCCACTATAATTTTCATATTTTTTATTGTCCACTGTGTATTCTGTCGGTACGCGACTCTCTAAACGAAAAATCAAATTTTTTTGAATCAATTAATATTTCAGTTCTTGTTAACGTTAAATTCCGACACAGCGTACTAGTATCACTTCACTGAACTTAAAGATCGTACTCTTCTCATATTCGTACTCATTTATTCAGTTTGCTACCATACTCTTTTCTTCATTTTTTTTCGACATGATTGATTAATTAATAATTTTTTCAAGTCAACATTTTTCGAAATTTTGCGGGTGGGTTACCTAATTTAAAAAAAAATGCGGGTGGTTCTATCCCATGGGATAACCATGGGCCATGTCTGATACAATAGATTATACAAACCTTGGGAATAAGATCCAATTCAAGTGAAGGTGATGACATTCTCCAATTGCTCAATTTTCCTTGTTCATACAACCAACGAACTGTTGCATCCAATGTGCCTACAAATAATCAATAATTTATATATCGATAAAAATCAATCAATAATTTAACCAGCAGCAGTTAATTCTTCCCATTTCCTATATAAATGTAATGAAACACGAGCATCCTCTACGGAATCATGTGATTTCTCTTGAATCTTCATATCTATCAATACAAATGATTAAATATTGATTTATTGATTGAATAATCAGTAACAAACCAAGTAAATGATAAGCAAGAAACTGTAGACTAATGAGACGTTGTTGAGGAAGACGAAAGAGTTGTACTGTATCTCGTACTTGATTCTGTTATGAGAATAAGAGATCAAAGATCAAACACCAAAGAACAAAGATCAACTTACAGCTGGTACATGAATATTGATCATTGAGAAATCGTTAAAGAGAGCATGACCAACAAAGATAACTCCTTTATCGATTAGATGGAGTAGTTTGATGTATGAAGCCTCAAGACATACAATCATTATATTGATTAAGAGACCGGCTCGGTAAGACTCGAGCATGGTCCGGACATTCGCGAGGAATTTCGATCTGGGCCTCAATACTTTCATCATAGACACATACCGGGGGGAGACCGATGAAAGTTATAGAGAAAATGCCCTTATGCTCAAACCCGGCTCAAATATGTCACATTAAGTAAAAAATTGAAAAATTCATATCTTCTCAATCATGATAGCTAGAAATTTTTTTTCTTTTTATTAGTGAATAACATGTCATGCACTCTTACAAACATAGCTGAACAGCAATATCATATCGTTTCGAATATGATTTTTCGTGTCTGATTTTCAGATTTTTTTTCTTCATTCCTCGTTGAAGAGATACTGCAAGAAAATTCATAGTGCATAGTGCAGCCCTGACGATTATGTACATGGTGGTCATATTCCCTTGGCCAGCCAGTTTGTCATAAGCCTCGAGAATTGCAACGGAATGTGAGATATGTGCAAATTTCAAAAATCGAAAAATAAATTTCTTGAAATTCGCAAGAGTAAGAGGTAGCTTTATTATGTCATTTTACTCGTAGCGATGAGCGTACATAGGAAAAATATACAAATAGACTCGGACTACATTTTTTAAAAATTGAGAAAAATAATTATTTTATTTTTATTTTTTCAACTCCCACATTCAGTCGACCGTCAAGACAAGTTGATTCATAGGGCGGATGGTGACTGATGCATGTGCGTTTGCAGAGACGACTACCACGTGAAGAATCGTCGTTTTGCAGATCTCGAATTTATTTTTTTATATATCAAACTTGAATATTTATATGTTTCTTTCATATAAATCGGTTGGAAGGTAGCGTACTGCATCCAAAGCTGTACCATTTTTATCAGTAGGAGTATACGGTATTGAACTACCGTAATCGCCAGGAATCGCGAACTGATTTTTTTTTCAGTCGACCTATGATTCTCAACCATGACCCGGGGTTCATGGTTGAGAATGGATGAGATCGAAAAATTCATGATGATCCCAGACCAAATATTATTTAGCATTATATCAACAGTGGGCCAACTTTTATTTTTATGGATACCATAGCTCGAATTACCGTAATTTAGCTACCGTATCCTATAATAATGTGGTGAAATTCTCGGAAAATTCTGGTGCGTGCATTACTAGTACGGTAATTCGAGTTATGGTATCCATAAAAATAAAAGTTGGCTCACTGTTGATATAATGCCGCATAGTATTTGGTCTGGAATCATCATGAATTTTTCGACCTCAGCCTTTCTCAACCATGAACCCCGGGTCATGGTTGAGAATCATGGGTCAACTGAAAAAAAAATCAGTTCGCGATTCCTGGCGATTACGGTAGTTCAATACCGTATACTCCTACTGATAAAAATGGTACAGCTTTGGATGCAGTACACTACCTTCCAACCGATTTATATGAAAGAAACATATAAATATTCAAGTTTGATATATAAAAAAATAAATTCGAGATCTGCAAAACGACGATTCTTCACGTGGTAGTCGTCTCTGCAAACGCACATGCATCAGTCACCATCCGCCCTATGAATCAACTTGTCTTGACGGTCGACTGAATGTGGGAGTTGAAAAAATAAAAATAAAATAATTATTTTTCTCAAAATTTTTAAAATGTAGTCCGAGTCTATTTGTATATTTTTCCTATGTACTCTCATCGCTACGAGTAAAATTACATAATAAAGCTACCTCTTACTCTTGCGAATTTCAAGAAATTTAATTTTCGATTTTTGAAATTTGCACATATCTCACATTCAGTTGCAATTCTCCAGGCTTATGACAAACTGGCTGGCCAAGGGAATATGACCACCATGTACATAATCGTCAGGGCTACAATATGCACTATGAATTTTCTTGCAGTATCTCTTCAACGAGGGTAGAAGGAAAAAAATCTGAAAATCAGACACGAAAAAACATATTCGAAACGATATGATATTGCTGTTCAGCTATGTTTGTAAGAGTGCATGACATGTTATTCACTAATAAAAAGAAATAAAAGTCACAGCTATCATGATTGAGAAGATATGAATTTTTAATTTTTTTACTTAATGTGACATATTTGAGCCGGGTTTGAGCCTAAGGGCATTTTCTCTATAACTTTCATCGGTCTCCCCCCGGTATGTGTCTATGATGAAAGTATTGAGGCCCAGATCGAAATTCCTCGCGAATGTCCGGCAGGGGGTCAAAATGCTCGAGTCTTACCGAGCCGGTCTCTTAAGAAGACTGCGGTTATTATTGTAATCATTATCGATTAAAAATAGATTGATAAACATACTTTCAGTGTTGTTAAATGTTTCTGTGATCGAAATGGACATAGATCAGGTTCAACGATTCCACTAAAGGAGTAATTAAGTTAGTTCATGATTATATTACAACGTATATCTACCGTACCTGTATGGAGTTAGATAATCATGGATAACATCTTGTTCTATTCCTACAATATAATCATCCATGATAACTTGAGTTCCTGTCGAATCAACAACAGATACTCGTCCTACTGATTTCTTCGTATGATCCTTTAATATTATTGATTGATTGATTGATCAGTTCACGATAGTCATTATACTGTATACCGTACCTTACTGATAGAAATAAACTCAGCATCAATACCAACGATATCTCCTTTCTGTGGAATAGAAAGAAGTCTTCTAGCTTTGACTAGATCATAATTTCCAGTTAGACAAACATCTTTATCAAATACATCTGATCGTACTTCATGACGAGATTCACTCACTTAAATATCAATCAATAAATAATCCATTTATAATCGATAATTAGAAGATACGTTTCATATGGACAATTTCGATATTTTTCAGCGACTAAAAGGTAGAGTAATGATTGAATAAATATACAAACCAGTCATGACGTCACTCTTTCTTTTCACATATACAAATATAAGGGGTAACTTCCAACTATGATCCAAATGAAGAGCTTCATCCTATAATAACAATAGACCATATAGATAATCAATCAATATTCGACAATCAATCAATAATCCACTTACCTGTGATACTCTTGTTATGGCTATACCATTCATATTCAACCACATTTTCTTTGATTCCATATCTACAAACGGATCAATGAATGAATGAATGAATGAATGAATGAATGAATGAATCAATCGATATTCTCTAGTTTACCTTCATTGTCATCAGTTTGCCATTCTTCCAAACACTCAGCTACAACATACTTCCAGACTGGATGAGTGGGATCTTCAGCTATCTTAAGAATAAATAAATAATTAAAATAAATAAGTGTTATAAGTACATACCACACACATGATAGCAACTAGATCATAAGCACAACTTTCAGTTGAATCATTTGAATCTGGTTCATGAGATTGAAGAGCTGCGATACCTATAATCAATCAATATAATCAATAAATTCATTGATAGATACAGTATACCTCCAGAGATACGGGCATAGAATCGTGGTGGGACATAATGAGACCATGTGCCTGCTCCCTGAGTATAATATATCGATTACTAACGACTCTGTAGAAGAAATCCTTGCATGATCACGAATACTAGTATAATCATGCATGATTCGACATTCCATGCATGATCATGGATGGAATATCCATCGTTCTTGATCATGCACGAATTTTCCGTGATCATGCATGGAATGACAGAATCCATGCATGATCACCATAGGTGGGCACGCTGGGGGAAAGGCTGTGCGCAAACTGGGGAATTGTAAGGCAAGGCTATGCGCATGGCCTTTTTTGCATATTTGAGTGGAAATTTTCCAATTTTTGCGAGGCAAAGCTATGCACAAGGCTCCACAAGGGAAGGCAAGGCTGTGCGCAAAAAGAATTCGTTTTCACGCGCCCACCTATGATGATCACGGAAAATCCATGCATTATTCAAGTATATTCCATGCATGATCATGCCACTAATTGCACGAATTTTACTTGGATCATGCAAGGATTTCAACACCAGAGGATTAGAGTATGATCATAGACTACAGTATACCTCATCCATCCATTGTATACATTCAGCCTCCCAATCAGCACTTCCATGAATATATTTACATGAAGATCGATTACGACAATCATCTCCCCATCTATAATATCATATTATTGATTGATTCACTATAGAAAACTCTTATATTGTATTAACAATCAATAGTGAATTGAATGTGAATATTGAGCACACATAAAACTCACTTGCACAATCGTTTCTCTTTTTCTTTCTCTCCTGATGGAGGATTTGCATATCGAGGACGTTTCTCATGCACCTGCAATAACAATTAATCGATTGGATAAGAATATCGATTGATGAAATACCGTAGTCTGATATTCCCAGAATTTACTATAGTTAGTGGCAGTTGGATTAGCATCAATAAGAAGAAGAGGAGGTAGAGCACGAACTCTACAACAAATACGTTAGTATACGATTATGAGTAATTGTGTCTATCTACCGTATACCTGAGTGTTTCCTCTATTCTTGTCACTGTTGTACACTCTTTACATTCAGCTTGAGTTGATCGACGAGCATTGAGGGACTTCTCCAAAAGAGTACAAAACGAGAGTTTAGGCTCACCTCAAAGATCAAAGATCAAAGATCATTTCAATCTAGGACACAATATAAGACAAAATAAAATAACAAACCAGGAGGATAAGATATTTTGAATACAGGCATTTCAGTAGCTTGACTTGATACAGAAGAACAACGAATACAACGAGAATTAGTAGTAAGAGAATAATTGATTAGAGATGAAAGATTAGATAATGATGATGATGAGATATACTGTAATGAATATATTATCCATGACAGATTGATCATCGTTTAGATGAATAAGACTACATTATATTCAGATATGAACTTATTCTTAAGGATTATAATACGAAGAGAAAAGAGTGGAATGAATATAGTTCACCTTATGTATATTATCAAATATGAAATGAAGTAATAATTGTGCTTTATCAGCAGAAGTTCTTCCTCCAATCAAACCAGGAAATGATGATCCACGAAGTGAACGCATTAGATTATCTGACTATATTTATCATTATAATCATTCTATTATTATCATTTCACGTATAAGATATCACATTCATCTTTAAATAACTCTTATAGTTAACTCAAATGCTACCATAGTCTATTATTGTTGTATTATTGATTATCAAAAGAGTATAGATAAGGGATAAATATATTAACATACACTAGCAGGTTGAAGAGTATCTCGATCAGATAACATTCTGAATAAGAAGGCCATCTCACATGGAACACAATGTTCACAATAACATAAATGAAGTAGAAAGATATTACGAATTGCAGGAATATGATACAGAATCTTAATTATCATACATATTATATTCATTCTATACCCTTTTCTTACAAACGCATATTATAATTGATTGACTAATTGAAAAAAAGTAAATGTTCAAACCTGCATCAACGGATTAGCAAAATTCGCTCCTTCATTATATTCAATCGATACTCTATTAGAACGATTGTACCGTACCAGACTAGTCAACTGAAACAAAGATATTACAATAATGACTATATTGATTGATAGATAGTATACCTCATCTCCACTTTTATGAGTTTGTTTCCATATACATGGTCGATAGAATCGTGGAACCATAACAGATTGTTTCCCTCCATTATCATCACTATCATCATCAACTAATTCTGTCATGAATAATCAATCATTAATAATCATAACCAAATGAATCGATGGGTTTGATTAAAAAGGAATGAAATACCTCGATCATTATTCAATTCATATGGACAGATATTGAGCCTATGAATGAGAGATTCCCTTTATAGTTCATCAAAGATCAAAGATCAAACTACAAACCGTGCAAGAGGAGTTCCTGATCGTGGATTCACTGCATATTGTACATGTTGAGAAGTACGAAGGGAAGCATGTTCTACGAGTGGACGAGGTTTACTGTAACCACGTATACTGTAGATCATTGAAAGGATTACTGTAAGCATACCGATAGGCATACTCGCAGAGTTCTTCAGGCCAATCAGATAGATATCCATCATCAAGAGAAAATGGAAGAGGAATTGATGCGAGAGAATGATTAACATCATCGATTGAAAATGATACTGGAAGTGTTTCCTGAATAGAAGAAAGAACTAATCAATAATCTAAGAATACTGTAGTTAAATGAATCAATCAATACAACAACCATACAATAGGATCAGAAAATTCAGATGGAGAAGCTGAATCATTGAGTACAGCATCGTCTCTATCAGAGTATAGATGAGTGTTCCCTGAATACCGTATTACAAGGAATATATTGATACCGTATCCTACAGTACCATGGAAGGAACAATCATATTATAAAGGAGAATGTCCTAATATACAATATGATAAATAATATAATACCTAATGAATCACCAAATGCGAGTACTTGTCTAGATGGAGAGAATGCAAATGCACTCAATGGTACACCACCAGTATCAATAAGAAGAGGAAGACCTGTTCCATCATTCAAATCATGTAATTGAGCTTGACACATCTATAATTATAATATAGACTATGTTTATTAATGATGAATTGAATACCTGAGATACAAGAAGAATCTTTCCATTTGTATATGAAGGAAGAAAACGAGTAAACATAGGAGAGAAACTAAGAGGAATAGGAGGAAGTGTACGATATGTACGGAGATCGTATACCTAGACCAATTAGATATCAATATATATATATCAATTATTATAATAATATAATATAAATAACCAATCGAATACGAAGAATATGAATAAAATACTAACTTTGACATAAGGATCACCGTGTAATGAACCAGCTCTGTAAGTGATTGCAATAAGTAGTATACTCTCACACAAAATTTACTTGCTCTTCAAAAATTTACTTAATTTTTCATTTTTTAGTTTTAAGAAATTGGAGGAGTTTACAGTAATAAACCAATTTCTTCTTAATTTCTTTAAAGAAAAGAAATGGATATTGAATATTTGAATATTAGAAATTATATTCTTGTTCTTCATATTTCTTATATTTCAGTAATTCGCCTTTGATTTTTTAAAGAGAATTTCAAACTTTTCTTATTTTTCCAATCTCATATTTTAGAGAAGAAGAATCAGGGAGCATTTTCGAAAATATGAAATAAGAAATTGGTGTCTTATCTCAGTTGAAAGAGAAGATACGAAATATATTTCTTAATTTTTACAAGAAATCAATCACTTATGTACATAAGAAAGTTAATCTATCGTTCTAAGTTCCAAATTTCTAATATTAAAGTAAATTTAGTGTGTGAGTAGAATAAAGTGATATTATATGGATCAATTAGGGAGGGTGCGGATCAATTAGCTCCACTCTTCACCAAAATATTTAATGGTATCATAATGGGGAACATTCCAGAGGGATTTGGGGATTCACGTACAATTCTTCTACCCAAGACAGGCGATTTATCACTCACCAAAAATTACCGGCCTATCAGTTTGCTTCCTGTTACACAGAAGGCGCTGACTGGGCTGCTCAATAAAAGATATGCGTCTATTTTGGATGGAAACAAGGGGTGGGAGCAAATGGGGTTCAGGCAAGGTCATTCTACAGTGGATGCTATCCATACATTGAAATCTGTCATAGCATACTGTGTCGATTACAGGCTGCCGGTGTATCTGCTATTCGTGGATATATCAAAAGCCTTTGACAGTGTTTTCACAGGAGCTGTGTTCAGAGCAGTGGAATTGGAGGGTATTCCATCTGAAGTGGTGACTTTTCTGGCTGGGCTGACTCAGGGTAGCAAAAATGCGGTGGTTGTCAATGGGAAAGAAGTGGAAATAAAGGTAGGTAAAGGAGTTAGACAGGGGGATTGTTTATCACCGAGACTGTTTACAGCAGTTCTTAATATGGCTTTTCGTAATCTTAATTGGTCTCATAAGGGTATTAATGTAAACGGACGTTTCCTCTCTCATATCCTATTTGCCGACGATGCTGTACTTATCTCTCATGATGAGCGGCAAATTCAAGTAATGGCAAAGGAGCTTGAGAGGGAATTGGGAAAGGTTGGACTGGTATTAAATGGGGATAAAACAATAGGGATGACTTCCAAGCCTATTCCTAGAATAGTTAATGTGGCAGGCAGGGAAGTGAAACTGGTTGATAAGGTGGTGTACTTGGGTGCATCAATCAACATAACGGGGAAGGAGGATGGGGAAATTGGGCGTCGGATTCAAGCGGGTTTTGGGGCATTTCATAAACATAGGGCATTCATGGTTAATAAGGGTATCCCAATGGCACATAAGCGCAGGTTATTCAATGGGTGTATATTACCTGCGGTATTATATGGTTGTGAGAGCTGGGCACTGAATAAAGCACAAATGAATCGATTAGCCGTGGCTCAAAGAAAAATGGAGCGTTGGATGGTGGGCTGCACCGTGCTCGATCATATCTCTTGTGAGCGGTTGCGGGGCATGACTCTGGTTCAGGATTTCGTTCGTACAGCGCTGAAGAGGAAGTGGCTCTGGGTGCATAAGCTCGCCAATGACGAGTGCTCGAAGTGGAGCCGATCCGTGATCGAGTGGTTCCCCCGTCGGAGCAGAAGAAAAGGGAGGCCCCCGACAAGATGGAGCGACCTCTTTCGGAAGACAGTTGGATGTAACTTCCTAAGCGAAGCGAAGAGCAGGAATTGGATCGCTATGCATAACAGAGCCTTCGACCTAACGAACTCTTGATAAATGTGTTTCAAATGTAAATGTAAATATGTTTGTATTCAATTACAATCTCTTCCATAGTATCATATTTAAGTATAATCAACCTGATAGATGCTCCACATGTAATTAGTTGATTTCCACAGACGTCAAAATCAATGATTGGTCCTCCATGACAAGAGATCGTTCTGCAAAATAATAAATTCTATCGTAGGAAAAGAGTTATTAAAAGATAAAATGGGAACAATTTCTCAGTGAGCCAAAGATATTTACTAATGAGAAAGCTCGTGTAAAAAGATGTAATATGAAGTAATGATAAAAAGACTAAACCTTTGTGGTTCAAGTGAATGGATATCTCTAACTGCTATTCCTCCATCTGGATCACTTGTTAATACTGATTTACCATTTGAACGAATACATGATATCTCCCTTTGTGTTACTTTCACCTTTAATACAAATTATATACAAGTATGAAATAACTTAACTCTACTTGGATAATAAATACGTACCACTCTGATCTCTCTACTAGAATCAAGATCAAGATGAACAAGATTCAATTCTCCACCTAGATATAATGTATTCAATGCATCCATTGGTTGATGCATACAACTCATATTTGTGATCCTATCAGGTCTGAATAAGATTCAAATTGAACTAAAGAATCATAACTCATTAAATACTTACTGATATAAATACATATGTAATCCAGACTTGGTAGCAGCCTTGAGATATGATGGAGTAAGAGCGAGAACACATGAATCAGTTGTTTCAATTGATCGAATGGGACCAGGAACAACAAAAGCTGTATGACGATGGGCTGCTACCGAATGATATGAGACAATACGACCCTGGAATAATATGATACCTTTCCTGACAAAACGAATGAATAAGGATCATTAAAAAATAGATTTGAGCAAATGAAACATTTGATTTTGATTTTTTTTATTATTCGGATGACTTATTGTGAGCTATTGAATATACCAATAAGATCACTAACAGCATCATTTCCAGTCCAGAATCGATCCTCGGTTACATCAAAATGAACAAATGAAATGGGAGACATAGAATTGCCTTGAGCGAATGAGATATAGTTGTAACCACTCCCATTCAGCCACTGTAAGAATCAACCCATAATATCAAGAAGAAGTAGTTACTAATCATATTCATGCTTGATCTATACATAAATGATCTATATATGAAGAGAAGGATAATATCCGAGAATAGAATATAAACATACGGGTGACTCCCCTTCTACTTGTTCCTCCATCATTGTGATTGATGTCCCTCACTGGGACAACTATCTATTTCTTCGTCTCCTTGTCTTTAAGAAATTTAAGTAATAAAATTCCATTAAACATACAGAAAACTCGATAAAGAAATAGAAATAAATTTACTGGTAAACTACAAACTACATTTCATGAACATTAACTACGATACTTTATCCGCGTGTCAAACTTAATATTTCTTTCTGAATTACAGTAATCTAAGTGTTCATTTTATTTTATGTATTTTTCGTTTTCATGATAAAAATAAATAGGTTCATGCGTTGAGTATTCATGCATGACTATATATCATATAGTATGAACAGTATTGCATAATGCACTTGAATAGTCTTCTCTCCAGAATGGTCAATGGCTTGTCTACATGTGTACAACAGTCGAGATTGAACGACCACAAATAGCTCCACTCGAAGCACAATAGGAAGAAATGGTGGAGGGGAAGGAGAGGAAGAAAGGGAGAGGGAGATGGAGGGAGAGAGAGGGAGAGGGAGAGGGAGAGGGAGAGAAAGGGAGAGGGAGAACTCTAAAGGTAGAGATAGAAAGTAATAGTCGTCTATCATACGATACTGTATCCTCGACTCTTCTATTTCTCCAGAAAACATTTCCATTTCCTTATCAAAATATTCTATCTATTCTTGATCAAATGTTATCTTTAATCTAAATATCTATATATCTTAATCACTATTTGTTAATCTTTATCTAATTCAAATGAAATACATTCCTTGAATGATCATTAATTATCATTCATGGATTCATTTTGTTTTTGGTTTCATTTGTTTGACAGATCAATTATATTCTGATCGTTGTAACTACAGTAATCAATCAATATCCTCATATTAGTTACAGTAATGTCACTGATAGAAGTTCTCCTATCACTCAGTCTTATCCTTCCTAATGTAGAATCTTTCTTCGGAGGATGTGGAGGTGGAGGTAAGGATACTGTATAAGATCAATCGATATTTCAATTCTACCGTATCAGGTGGGATCTTGAGTGGAATACTTGGAATGAATACAGGATATGGTTATGGAGGATACGGTGGATATGGAGGTGGATATGGAATGGGAGCGTACGTATTCATTTATATTTAGCCTTTCACATAAAATAACAATGACTCTTTTCATCAAAATTGCTTATACAGTAGCGGCCAAAAGTCAGCGGCACTTTTTTATTGCCATAACTTTTGACTCAGATGAGCAATAGGGCTCATGTTTTGGTAGGTAAGTATGGGCCATGTGGGCATCATATCCTAGTCCCGCTATTATAATTACTCATCGAATTATTTCGTAGTGATGATGCAACCAATTAGTACTTACTTAGCAGAGACTATTTCCTCAGCTGGATTTTTCTGAGGCTTGTTGTTAACAGTGTATGAACAACATTTACTGAGGAGTTGAATCCGCTACGCAAGCCATTCGAGCTAATTCATTCCTATAAGAAAATCGAAATTTCCGACACCCCTGACATAGAGAAAAAATGTCATAACTCTGTATTCAGTGAAGTTGCGGGCTCGAGACTTGGCAGATATAATAGTCTATGAGTGATACAAAACGTGGCCGAGTATGAGCGCGATCCGTTGAATTTTGAAAAATTTCGAAAAATTATTTTTCTAATTTTTCGAGGTACATGAAGTACCTGCTCTGGTTAATTTCCATTGTGTTTAACAGCCATATATCTTCTATATATAGTAGACTACAGTTTACTATTGTTTCATGATATATCGAGTTCATCGAGAGAAGTTGTAGTTGGATAAAGAGGCGAAAATATTTTTTTTTCAGGCCGTCTAAAAATTAAAATGATTTATTTCTGGGACTAAAAGGGGATCGATAACCATTCTATTATAGGGATCATCTTTCCTCTTCATGATAATTGGCGTGGTGATTTGTGAGCCTAATCGGACAAATTCTAAGAATTTCGAAAATATCTTGAAAAAAAATTCTAACTGTTTTCTACCTCTTTCCCCAATAATATCTTCTCTCTAAGAACTCGATATTTCTTGAAACAATGGTCAACTATCGTCTACTATATATAGAAGGCATCTGGCTGTTAAAAAGAATGCAAGATAACCTGAGCAGGTACTTCCTGTACCTCGAAAAATGAGAAAAATAATTTTTCGAAATTTCTCAAAATTCAACGGATCGGGCTTATACTAGGCCACGTTTTGTATCACTCATGGACTATTATATCTGCCAAGTCTGGAGCCTGCAACTTCACTGAATATAGAGTTATGATATTTTTGCCCTATATCAGGGGTGTCGGAAATTTTGATTTTCTCATAGGAATGAATTAGCTCGAATGGCTTGCATAGCGGATTCAACTCCTCATTAAATGTTGTCCATACACTGTTAACAACAAGCCTCAGAAAAATCCAGCTGAGGAAATAGTCTCTGCTGAGTAAGTACTAATTGGTTGCATCATCACTACGAAATAATTCGATGAGTAATTATAATAGCGGGACTAGGATATGATGCCCACATGGCCCATACTTACCTACCAAAACATGAGCCCTATTGCTCATCTGAGTCAAAAGTTATGGCAATTCAAAAAAAGTACCGCTGACTTTTGGCCGCTACTGTATGCAATTTTATTTTGCCAATACAAATTGCATTCCATCAGCGAAAGTTTGACAATTCCTGTTGGTGAAAGATTGATTCGTCCATTTGAAACCCTAATCGATACTCTCTTTTGACATCCTGATCTTTGAACTTTGATATGTTTGTAGATGTGGTGCTGGTTCAATCTTTCATCACTGGGTATGCTGTGATTACAATGTATATGAATGTTGTATTCAATTGGAGACTTGGGTTATGTAAGTTATAATCATCAATCAATAATCACATTTCATTACAGTAACCTCTATGATCAATCTGTAATCCATCTCATTACAGTATCCTTCTGGTTCTTGTCGGATTTGGATTATTGATTTGTGTGTGTCTCGGATTGGCAGCATGTGTGTTTGGAATGAAATCATCTTGATGATCTACTCTAATCAATCAATAATTGAATCTCTTGTCATTTTCTCCTAATAATTGCCGTTTTAATCTGTGATATAAACCATTTCTTTCTGATTCATCGATACGAACTAGTTATCATGATATGATTGTATTGATAGAAGAAAATAGAGAGACACAAAAAATAGTCACCATGAGTAGAATGAATTGAATGGATGGAGATGATGCATGACCAGACAAATAGTATACGAATAGAAGAAGAGTCCTCTAGGAATCATACGAATACAAGGAGAGGGAGAGGGAGAGGGAGAGAAGGGAGAGGGAGAGGGAGAGGGAGAGGGAGAGAAGGGAGAGGGAGAGGGAGAGGGAGAAGGGGAGACTGAAGAGGCTCCATGTATAGTCAACTCAAACATTCTCCAGACAACAATTCTCCGAAACAATAATTTATTCATTCAAACAATCGATAATTTAACTATTCCATTCATAATCTAGAGTAGTGAAAATGTGAGATAATTGGGAATAGTGACACACATCTTATCAAATAACATGTAACGACAAATCTGAAATCATATTATTGATTGATTGATTATCAATTATCGATTACCTGTCCATAAGGACAATCAACATCTTGATGACATCTTCTGAATACTCTATCAGTACGACAACGGAATGTCTGTAATCAATCAATAATCATTGAAATATCGATTGATCTTACCATATTATTATCGATATTGATACACTTTTGTCCATATGAGCATTCATAATCGAATCTACACGGATAATCTTCTTCTTTCTCTATTGATTTTGTACATAAAAATGTTGAAGATGAATCCTTTGTACATCTCTAAAGTTCATAAAGATCAAGGATCAAAGATCAAAGATCAAAGCTATCAATATAATAATGTTCTTACATATCCAGCTACACAATCAGAATGTACAATGCATTGTCTTTTTCTATTCATTTTGGCTCTTGAACAGATCCTTTGAGGATTCTGTCCTACTCTAGATACTCCTGAGCAACTATGACCTACTCGACACTATAATCAATCAATAATATGTAGATAATAATCAATAATCAAACCTGATAATCATATTCACATATTATCTCAATTCCATCATCAGTCCAGTTTATCTTATCTACAGTCCCCAATAGATCTTCTTCGTCCATCTTATTCATAGTTTCTTCTTTTTTCAAAGCTGAAAAAAGCTTTATTTCTTTTCCAATATGACTATTTTCTTACCAATACTTTTCTCATCAATACTTTCAGAAAAATGAACTTTAGTTTCATTATTCATTTCTTCTTTCTTTTTCTTCTTATCTTCATCTTTTAGAATCTTTCCAATCTTCATAATTGTATCATCAACTATCTTCATATCTTCTTTAATATTTTCTTCTTTTATCACTATATCTCCAATTTTCATTAACATATCATCATCTTCTTTATCATTCTCTTTCTTCTTCTTCTCATTATCTTCATTCATCTTCTTATCTTCTACTTCTCCATCTATAATTTTCTTCATCTTCTTCTCTTCTTTCTTTGCCTTTTCTATTATAATAGGTCCAATCTCAATCAATTTTTTCTCTGTTTTCATTCCATTTCCAATTATTGATCCATTCTCTTCAATAATAGGAATACCGTAACCCATATCTTCCATCTGAGATGAAGTTTCTACTGAAATCGATAACATCTATAACTTTCCGTTAACTTTCTTAACCTTTCGATATTCCTTCATATTCAGACTTGATATCTTTCATTCTAGGAGAGAATAAAGATATCTAAATCAATAAATGGTTAGATACAGTATATGAGATACCGTATTCTACTTACAGTACACTGATCAACTCCATATATCCTAGCACATACAAGATATGGACCACAATCAATGGAATCAGAACATGGAACAATATGAGATGAAGATATATAGAAGATTGAAGATAGAATAAGTAAAAGAATCATTGAATGAAGATAAGAATGAAGTTGATTCAATCTTATACAAGGATCTTGTCAACTAGATACGAGAAGGATCATTGATCACAAGGTTTACTATTCCTTATCCAAATCCAGACATTCAAAAGACCATGAATAGATTATCGATCAATCTTTTGAAAAATAAGTGCATTTTGAATTGATATAGGCATCCAATTTCATACTATTATATTTACTTCCTTCTTCAAGCTAGTTATAAATTTGTTAATTACAAAATTTATCTTACATAAATAGTAGAATACTCGTAAATACAATTGTGAGAGAACATATTGATTGAATTGAATAGTACATTATAGGATACGGTAATCGGGGGATGGTATTCAGATCTCTTTGGTTTGTGTTAGATGATTGTTAGTACTTCTCTCATACGATTCAAACTACATACAAAATAGATTAGTATCGATTGATTGGTAGATCAAATCAATCGATTGAGCGATGTTAGAAGCAAAAAGGGATTAGTGATTAGTTAGCAAGAAATGCGATAGTACTTGTTCCGGTTTCATGCAGATTTTGAGTGAATCATCAGGAATAAGGGAAAGATTACAGTAACCGGGATATCGATTGGCACATAAAGTATATTATATTGCAGTAGATCAAATGAATAATCAATATTCAAATATAGACTAGTCTGTGAAATAGAATATATAAATACATTTAAAAGGTATGAATGTGAAAGTGCAGTGCATAGGTAAGTATTATATATAGTGAATATAAGCATATGGATAGATGATAAGGAATGAAGTCTATTCAGTATTCAATGATGATAGTGTTGTTGAACGAATTGGACGAGGAGATGATGTAACAGAAGATGATCCACGTCTAGGGGATACACCTCCAAGATCTTTGAAGAAAGAGAAACTGAAAGAGATCATACTATATACCAACCCATATGGAGAAAGACACAAAGGGATTAGAAGGTGAGATATGCACAATCAATCAATCAAAGATCAAAGATCATTAATCATGAACTAGGACGATATATAACACAATGTCTATTAACTGACAATCGTCTGACTCCTGATTCTTTTCGTTGAAACTTCCATGGATTTATCTTCTCTACAGGTTCACGAGGTAATGGACCCTGTAAAAGATCAAAGATCAAAGATCAACGTTAGTCATAAGGATGATATTCGAAGAGCAGAGTTCAAAGATCAAACCTGAACAGGTCGATCTTCTTCTTCTTCATCGTCATCTTTTTGATGTTGAGGAGTCAATCTAAAAAAATCAAAGATCAATTTAATAATATTCTCAATGTGATATATATGAACTAACTCTTCAGGGCGTTTTCCTCCACAACGAATCTGATCTAATTCTTCTTCTAATTCCATTACTCGACCCTAATCAATCAATAATTAATCAATCAATTAACCAATAATCAATCATGACTACTTAATGTATTCATACCTTGAGTATATTCTTCTCTTGAAGAACTTCTCGTAATTCAGCCAAAGTGAAACGAGGTTCAGAATCAGACTAAATGAATGAATGAATGAATGAATGTCATTGAGATAAACAAAATGATTTAACCCCATCATTTATCATTTCTTATCGTATTAAAAGATAATATCTTAGATAACACTAGGCCCAATACAATCAACAAATCAATCAATAAATCAGTCATACCATATTCGCTTCTTCTTCTAATTCTTTACAAGCTCGATCCTTTTCATTCAACCATCGACGCAATTCAAAGTTCGATTCTTCTGTTTTCTCCAATCTACAATAAATCAATCAATATCAATCTTGGTTACAATATCCAAAATGAATCTACAGTAATCGTATTATACCGTCTAAGTAGTTCACTCTTCTCTTCAACAATCATTCTTCCTTGTTTCTGTAATGATGAATTCTTCCTTAATAGTTCTTCATTCTGTCGAATTAAACGTTCGATTCCATTTTGCATCTGAAATGAGATATCAAGTTATACAATGATTCATTATTCAATCTTTTGTCCCTTTCCTTCTTCTAACTCGAAAGAGTGATTCGATTAGCTTAAATTATACACTTTTTAACTCTCATCTTCCCTCACTCTCTAGTTGTTCTAACCTGTTCCTACAGACCAACATTACAATTAGTGCAAACGGCACAAAACTTCGGTAAAATGCGCAAAATTTAACTTCCGATGCGGGGAATCGAACCCCGGCCTTATGGGTGAGAGCCATAAATCCTAACCACTAGACCACATCGGATGATAAAGGGGCAGAGCAATACTCATTACATGAGCCAATGGGTACATGTATATCACTGTGAATGATTCAAATATACAAAATGACTCAATCACTTTCTACCATCTGAATCAACAAATGATTCATTCATCAACTGAATAATCTTCATTTTCAAATTCAATCAAAGAATAGAACAAAGACAAGTCTACTCTACATATAATCCCTACACTGAAGATCAAAGATCAAAGATCAAAGATAAAAAAGACCTACATTTTCAACTTCAATTGTATACTTCTCAAGATCATTCTTCAATGTTCGAATCTCTTCTTTCTGTTTATGACTTTCTTCTTTCAATTCTAACATCGACGCAACGTCTTCTACAATAGGTGAATCGATTGATACAGGACTACAGTCAACTACAGTAATCAATATCTTCCGTACTCACGTGCATGTTGATTAGAGGGTGAATCATCGAGTGGAGATGGAAGGGAACATACGGTAGATGATAAAGTTCGATTCTCAAGCATCAGGGACTATAATCAATCGATAATTATACAAATCAATCGATAATCATACAAATCAAACAATAATGAATATACCTTGACTGATTGTCTCAATTCAGAGATTTCCTTTCGATATTGTTCCTCAACTTGTTCGAGATCCTTAAAGATTATATATTGATTGATATGAATACTGTACATTATTGATTACCTCTTCAAATTTGATTCGATCTACCAATTTAGAAGCCTTTTCATTCTCTAATCGTTCAACTGTTCTATAAGGAATTATTTCATATAAATGATTTGATTGATCCCATTGACACATTGAACTAACAAGGGAAGTACAAGAAATATCTTTTAGACTTTAGAACGAGACTATTTTTCCTCGATAGGTATAGGCCATATATGGACGGAACCAAAAAATTAGCTGCGACCATGCACTTTCAGATTTTATATAATTAATTAAAGTTTGTGAAAAAATTCTTCATTTTTTGATGAAAAAACACACTGTGTATGCGACAAGGAGCGTATGAAACAAAGCGCTCCTGTAAGAGCACTAAAGATATGGCAGCGTGGTGTAATGGTAGTGTGTACTCTTATAG
Source organism: Parapristionchus giblindavisi (assembly GCA_943737045.1). Lineage (NCBI taxonomy): Eukaryota > Metazoa > Nematoda > Chromadorea > Rhabditida > Diplogasteridae > Parapristionchus > Parapristionchus giblindavisi. The sequence goes on from CALSFV010000517.1 coordinate 41,325, forward strand.
ATCAGGCTGTGCGTGGTTCGAGTACACCTATAGAAATTTTTCTTTTGCTCATTTTTAACAGCTTCGGACTTGTACGTTCGCTGAATTTTTTTTTAAATTTCAGATCTTTTTCACTTTCAGAACGTTCTTGCGTTCGTGCAAGTTGTTCCTATTTCATTATCTTTTTCATTATTTCCAATATATTTAGCATCTAATAACCTCTACGAAATTTATCAACAAAACAACATATTAAAATTATACATGTCAAATAATATTTCAACAACAATAGTAGCAGTTAACAAAACAATTCCCGCGCAATCGACGATCACATTTCGAACACTTGATGAAAAAAAATTGGGACAGGGTCTCTCACAGATTACAACAACATCTGAAAAGAAAAGAAAAGAAAAGAAAAGATCCATTTTTTTCCATCGAAATTACAAGTCCGAAGCTGTTTAAAATGAGCAAAAGAAAATGTCTATAGGTGTACTCGAACCACGCACAGCCTGATCTATAATAGTATACACTACCATTACACCACGCTGCCATATCTTTAGTGCTCTTACAGGAGCGCTTTGTTTCATACGCTCCTTGTAGCATACACAGTGTGTTTTTTTCATCAAAAAATGAAGAATTTTTTCACAAACTTTAATTAATTATATAAAATCTGAAAGTGCATGGTCGCAGCTAATTTTTTGGTTCCGTCCATATATGGCCTATACCTATCGAGGAAAAATAGTCTCGTTCTAAAGTCTAAAAGATATTTCTTGTACTTCCCTTGTAAATAGTTTCAATTCAATTTATCCAAAGACATTTCAATTTATCAATATAATAATTCTTAATAATTGACAAAATCAATAAATATACTATTAATCAATAATAATATATTGAATGATACCTTTCAAGATTAGTTATTCGTTCATTTTCAGCTTCATTACTGGCTGCTAATGCTTCCAATGTTTCCAATGCTGATATGACCTCAAATAATGATCATTCAGTCATATTCATTATCATTCCTTTTATATTCATTCAAAGAGATCATCTCTTTTCCTTTTGAAATAGAGAATGAAAGAAATGAAGTCAATGTTGCTAGAGTTCCCATGCTAAGGAACGAAAGGAAGGGATAGAGAGGAGAGAGAGAGGAGAGAGAGAGGGGATTGAAATACGTCATTTCATGCCTTCTTTTCTGGGTATATTCCCCAATAGGGAATAGAAGACGGCTGTGGAGGAGGGAGAGGGAGAGGAGGAAGGAGGAGGGGGAGAGATATGGTTTGCATTTATATGAAAGATGGACTATAATATAGAAGATCTTCATCAAACGTCTCCTTCTCTTCTTTTGACGTATCCATCAACAACTTAATACTATAATGTTCCATGTCTAGTCAACTCTATCCCCCCATCCCCTTCTACCGTATCCAATACATTCCGTGTGAGAGTCAAAACTATCAATACCTTCCTTCCACTCTCTAAATGAATATCCTTGTGTGAAAGAAGAGATTAAGATAATGAGTGATGAAGATGAGAGGGGAAGAGGGAGAGGGGGAAGGAGAGGGAGAGGGAGGGAGAGATACAAAGGGAGGGGGAGAGGGAGAGTATTCGTCCATCTTCTGAATATACTATACAAAACAAGAGGGAATAACCCATATTCCCCTTTCCTTTTCTGTTTATTCATTCTCTTCTAATACATTTATCCCATTTATACAATGGTCCCATCTGTCAAATAATAACTAGCTCCAAAGATCAAAGATTAACTTTACTACCGTACCTTAGGCATAATTGTTCGTATACAGTCGTTTCCATGGAGATGGATCAACTTCTCAAAGTCTTGTCCAATTGATGCAGCAAGATCATAGACATCAACAACCTGAATAAGAGTACTGTACATCAGATGTATTATTGATTGATTAGAAAGATAATATCGATTATTCTATCTATGACCTCTTTGATTCTTGTTCTTTATTCACATCATACATGGGCGGGGTACCTGAAGCTGGATTCTACAGGGGGCATTCGAACGAAAAATGGTTAATTTTACAGGGGGCTTTCACAATTTTTTCAAAAATTTCACCTAAACGTCATTTTTTACAGGGGTCATTCCACAAATTTTCGAAAAGCCATCATTTTACAGGGGGCACCCCCATGTTGGCGCCCATGTATGATTCACATTCATATACATTCTCCATATATAGAGTAGAGGGGGAGATGGTTAGAGAGTCGGAGATGGAAGGGTGTCGTATAATAAAACAAACATCAAATTAAACAACAATAAGAGAATCATACAATAATAATCATTGTCTAATCCAAATATTATATTATATTTGTATAGATTACACTTATCTACTAATCAATAATGATATCTTACGGATATGGTTCATTCTCATTCTCAGAATATTACTTCATTCTTTATGTGAAATAAATATATAAATAATTGAAATCAATCAATATTTCATAATTCTCACCAATAATTCAACATTAAAATGTACATATTTCATTATGAGAAAAGGGGAGAAAAATGATTGGATTCATTTGTTATTCATAGAGAAAAGAATATGGAATATTATATAATAGTCATTGAATTGTATCAGATTCCATGATGAATTGTCTCTTTTCTATCCAGACTGAAGGGGGAGGGATAAGGAGAGAGAGGGAGAGGGAGGGAGAGGGAGAGAGAGGGAGGGGAAGAGAGAGAGGGAGAGACAGTCTATTGCTAACTAATCAATCATCTTCTTATTGTACCGTAATCTATCGTCCATGGACCATTCTCATCTTAGAATAAATAAAAGAAAGTAGAGTATCATATAAATCTATTTGACCATAATAATATTCCATTCTCTATTGTATATCATATACACAAACAATTTCATATTCATCAATGAATCAATCATATATTCATTCAATTCATATATCACAATAATCAATGTCCTTTCTTCTTCTCTTTCTATTCTTTTCTCTTTTCCTTCAAGCAGTCTCAATTTCATTTCCTCCCCCTCTTCCTCCTCCTCCCTCTCCCTCTCCCTTTTCCTTCTCCCTCTCCCTTTTCCTTCTCCCTCTCCCTCTCCCTCTTCCTCTCCTCATCTTCTCGTCAGAACTTCTACTTCTTGTCTTCATCTAACTGAAGATGATGGGAAAAGGACCAAAAGTGATGATGAAGAATATAGAGGAGAAGGATGATATGAGGGAGAGGGAGAGGGAGAGGAAGAGAGAGAGAGAGAGAGGGAGAGGAGAGGGGAGAGGGAGAGAGAGAGGGAGAGGAGAGGGAGAGGGAGAGAGAGAGGGAGAGGGAGAGGGAGAGGGAAACAAACAGCTAAAATGAAGTAGATATAAAGTCATAGAGGATTGTCTTTCTTTCAATGTTTTAAGTAGAGTATAGATAGAAGAGAAGAGGTAATACCCTACTAAGACATGTAATACACTATGGAGAACTAGTAAAGGAAGACAAGAGGCAGTTAGTCCCCAATCTCTCCCTCTCTATCTCTCTCCCTCTCCATATAAGTATTGAAGGATGAATAAGAGGAAGACTCTTGAAAGAGATTAAGTAGTCTCTTCATTCATTCACAATCAGATCTCTATACTCTATATAATCTCCTTCATTATTCAATTGGATTGTCTCCTTTTACTCTTCTATAATATTAAATGATATGAATATTCGATAGATGAAGACAATGAAATAGATAACTTCATTTGTACTCCATATGTACTTTATAAAGGAATATATATTAGATAGACAGAAATGAATTCATTCAAAGTACTATTATCCTTTGTCTTCCTATGTGTAAGCATAAGGACATGGAATTAGATAAAACCGATCTCTCTCGCTCTCTCCCTCTCCCCTCCCTCTCCCTCTCCCTCTTCCTCTTCCTCTCCCTCTCTATCCAATTGGTATGAGACTCCTCTATTTGTCATCCAAACCATCTCAAAGACAACGTCGTCTTACAAAGAAAGAGATGGACAAAATGAGTTATTGAACCTCTTTTATTTGAATCAATGAAATGTATTGATTGATGATGAAATAGACTACTTATATGATTCATCTCACTCCATACACTACTACTCTATCATTACTCATACATTACTAATACTTACAGTATTATATCTTCTATCTATATCATCTCATCTATTTCTCATTCACTCCATTAACCATATACTCTCAATATATGCATCATTGAATATCCAAGCAATGAATCTTTCAATGATAATCATAGAACGACGTTTCAGATATAACAGAAAGTGAATACACTACAATGAGAAGGATACAAAGGGATAGAGAAGAGTAAATAGTAAATAGAAAGATAATGATGAAGTAATAAAGGATGATGATATAATACATGGGGATACACAATAATACATAACGTATATGAAGACTAGTCATTACTCCGTAATCATACTGTAATCAAAGAAATCAAGATAGCGTATAGTTAGTGAAATACGTAAGCAGTACATTGTGTCGTACTATCTTATAAGGGAATGAATATAAACATACAGTAATAGTCTTTGAAGGACTACCATGAGGTCTTCTCAATGGACTTGATATAGAAGGAACAGATGTCATTGCACTACCGTAATGAACGTGACTACTCTCACCGTCTGAGATAGCCACGAATTCCTCTTCTGATCCTTAAATCATATTTAGATTAGGTACTTAAGGATTTAAGATATTAAGTGATAAATGAACCTGAAGGAAGAGTCATGGATGGATTAATAGAAGCAACTAGCATTGATAATTATAGAGAATGAAGAGAAAGAATAAGTGGATAGATGAATACTCCGCCCCTTTCCCCCCTTCTGATAGTCTTCTATTGAAGTCTTCTACTATGATTCAGACTATCAAGGATATAGTAAAGAGATAGAAGACATTCAAGGCGGAGTTTCAACATAAACGAAGAGAACTGTTAGAGCACTTTTCTCTCTTTCTCTCTCTATCTCTATCCCCCGTTCTATTCCCTCATTTCAATCGATTCATCTTTCACTCAATTCATACAACTATTCCCACTTAATACCTACTACCTTAACTAGGTGCTCAATCCTACAGTAATCTAGGCGTGAATGTAAGTTGATCTTTGACCTTTCTTTCGAGGAAATATTTTGGAGCAAAGTAGAAATGCGTTTAATGCAATTGAAAATAAAGTTCGAACTATATATAAATGACATAACGTAAAATAAAATGCAGAATTACTCGTTAAATATTGAAATTCAAAAAAACTAAACAAAAAAAGGATATTGTGTGGGAATTGTCTCCAGAATTCATTATCTTATTTCGATAATCACATTGCTTTTCTGTCATTCTTATCTACAATAATTTGTTCGTTGCACGTTTTATCTGTATTAATGAGTGATAAGAGAGTAGTGTCAAATAAGCAATAGTAATTGTTGATTGTTGTTCATTTGAATGAAGACAATGATGTAAATAGGATCAAATGGACAAAAGAAATGAATAAATGAGGAAGAAGGAAGAATGATAAGAGATGCAATGTATTCTCAAGAGGAAGAAGAGGATACAAAGGACTTGTCTTATCCCGTAGGCTATAGTCTAAGTGGCCTATCCCTCTCTCTCTCTCTTTTACTCTACTATTTTATGGGATGACTTTGCTCATAAAAGAATGGCGTAATCGATTCTGAGAGTATTGTAGAAAGGACCATAGATATACCAAAGAGAAATAAGAAGAAGAAAGAGGAGGAATGGGAAGAGGCAAAAGGGAATCAATCTTCGAAATGCATTCATTCATTCTATGTAGAAAGAACAAGAGAAGTGGAATTAAGAGTGAGTGAGAGATGAAGGAAGAAGAACTACACGGAATATATGTTATGAAACAAAAAAGAACAAAAGAAGAAGTAATTTAAGATTTATAGAGCATCAAATTAGTGTAATCAATTAGTGTAAAGTTTGTAGCATATTTTCGGCACGTGACAAAAGAAAATAAAAGAGAAAAGAATAAATGGATTGGGGGAATGAAGAATACATATATATGAATAGACTAGAAACAGATGATGAAGATGAATGTCGAGATAAGAAAAGAGACATGATTGAGAAGAGCTCAAGTTCCACAGTTTATTGACAGCACTTCGAATCTATAGTGTAAGGGGTTGTGTATGCCGATATACGGTAGAATGAGTCGACGTTTCCAAGGCTCTTTCAAATCATCATTCCCTCTTTGCAACCATCAAAATTCGTTATACTTTTTTATCATTTTCTATAATTTCGATACAGAAAGCTAAATTATTCACTTCTCTACATTTCAGTAGTAATGGGAGATCACTATGGGTTCTCGCTCACCACTTTCAGGTTTGTAAAAGTTTTGTAATTTCACTTTTGTAATAATATTATTTCAGTCCTTCTGGCAAGTTGATGCAAATTGAGTACGCTCTCAACGCAGTGAAGAACGGACAACCTTCAGTCGGACTCAAGGTTTCTTTACTCTTTTACCATTAGAAAATAAGTAATCTCATATTATTCTGTACCTTTATCGATGAGGCATATTTGACTATTCATTTGTAGGCATCAGATGGTGTTGTTCTCGCCACTGAGAATCCTTCTTCTCCTCTTTATGAAGAACAAGCAAAGATTGAGAAGATCAGTAAGCATATAGGATGTGTATACAGGTTAGTCATCATTAGTATTCCTTTTGTTTCATACTTTATTTCAAAACTTCTTGTTGGTTTCATAAAGAAATTCTTTGTTGTAGTATATGTAATCAGTATTCCATAATTAATACCAATCTGTTAATGTCACTTTTGTTTTTGGGGATTTAACCGATAAATCAAAAATTTATTCTTATTATAGTGGTATGGGTCCTGATGCTCGTCTTCTCGTTAAACGTGCCCGGAAGATTGCCATTACTGTAAGTATTGATTGGTTATCGATTTTTGATTGACTAACTTACAGTATGAAGATATGTATGGAGAGGAGATCTCCACTACTCAACTCGTTACAAGACTCGCTGCTGTTATGCAAGAGTACACTCAATCAGGGTACGGTATCGTAAACTTTTTAAAACTTACTTTATTCACCATAATAAAATAATTAATGATCCTCCTATAAGATATACATGTTTTAAGAGGAGTACGTCCTTTCGGAGTATCTCTATTGATTGCTGGTTGGGATGTTGAACCAGGAAAGCCCCTTCTATTCCAGGTATATTAGTTATTCGCTATTCATTCAAAAGTGATCCTGAACTATAATGCGATTGCAGTGAATATCAGTATCAAGTATTACAATATTATTTTTTTTTTCAATTTGAAATATCCGTTCTCCTTGTCCAGTACACTCATTTGCATTGTGGACAGGGTGTGAAATAGCCAATTCTTTTAGTAATAACATATAATTCTTTTATATTCTTCATTTTGGAGGATGTTCTTTTAATATTTCTTTTGTAATTAGATTAATGATATTATCTATAAGTATTGAATATATGAGTTGTAGTGTGATCCCTCTGGTGCATATTTTGCATGGAAGGCAACTGCACTAGGAAAGAATGATACAAGTGCTAAGACATTCCTTGAGAAGAGGTACAATCTATATTATTTATTGTTTATCATTTAATCTGGTTATTTAACAAATAAAAATAGTTATTTTGGCATATTTGGGTTATTCGTCGGATAAGTTTCGTATTAGTATTGATTTGTTGTTTATAGTATCTGATTGTTAATCGATCGATAATTGATATTTAATGATAGTTGTATTATAGATTCTCAGAGACTCTTGAATTGGATGATGGAGTCCATACAGCTCTTGTCACTCTCCGTGAATGTTTTGATGTTGGAATGACTGAAGAGAATGTTGAGGTATTCATTTGTCACAATCAATTTACATGATGTATCTAGACTCTTTTAATATTCTTTTGAAGTTATTGCAAATTTTATACGTATTAAACTTTATTCTAACGGAATATGCACACCATACATTTTAGGCGTCCCTCAGAGTTTTTTTTAAATAGTCAATCGAGTTTCGAAATATGTTGGTTCGATTAAAAAAAATTAATTGTTATTTCTCGCATAAAAATGAGCCTTATATAGTGGGTTGATCTTCTCATTATGAGGGTACGGAAATGAATGATGGACATTATTGATTGGAATTTGTAATGACTATATAATGTTTTATTCAGGTAGCAGTATGCAATGCCTCTGGATTCCATAGACTAACAAAACAACAAGTAAAAGATCATTTGGGTGCTCTATAAGATGTACTCAATAGTATCCATCTTACAATCGTTATACTTCATATTTTCATAACCGATTATATTTGGTTTACACGATAAGTTTGTCCGAGTAATTTAATCTGAATAAGAACCGTGATTTATTTATTTCTTCTTTGATTACTTATATATTATTGATCAACTACCATTGTATTGTATTGATTGGTGGTTGTTTCTCTAAGGAAATGATCGATAAACGAGTATTGATTGATTTATCTTTGTTGTTTAATACTGTAAAGAGTTATTCATCTCTAAGATGTGATATCTCTGACAATATAAATATATGTTAAACTCTAAAATCATTGGTGATAATAATAATCTTAGTAATAATTATTAAATATTACTAAGACTATCATTAATTATGTGAACTAGAATCTGAACTGTTCAATTGGTGACTTATTGATCGTATAAAATACACTTGTTTATTTGGTACGAGAGTAGCCATAACGCCTCTTCTATATTTAGAGAGAGCGCACCATGCGAGATAGTACGTAGATCAGAGAGAGAGAGAGAGCGGAGGGAAGAGGGGGGGGGGGCATTTCATACGGACGATAGTTAACGAATAAATGTTCTTATTTCTGACTTGTTATCTTTATTATTTCTTCTCATAGACTCAATTACTTCCACCTCATTTTATATAATACACTATTTAATATACTCAATTATTTAGTTCATTTCTTCTTCACAATACTGGATGAATCTTCCCCGGTGATTTCATCTTTCATTTCAATATTATTTTCTATATTATATTCAATCAGAAATGCTCCCTTTGTTGTCATTAAACACTAACAATCAATATTGCAGTCACGATTGGTTTCAAACGGAAACCCTGATTACGATAACGATTTTAAAGAGAGGAGTCGCTCTCGATACATGTAAGGTACGGTAGATTGTATTGATTAATCTTCGTATCAAGTGAATACCGTATTCAATATTTCATCTAAGGTATCATTCTCATCAATCGATAATCAACGTATTACTGTAAATGCTGGTGATGAAATTATTTTTACTGGAAGATTAAAAGATACAGTGAAGACGGGAGATGTCACTCTTACCGTAACTCCTAGTAAGGTACTGTAGTCTTGTCATACTGTATCAATGATGATTATCGATTTATTGTATTGTAGGTAGAAGTTCGTCTTCCAAAAGAGAAAGGAGGAAGATGGAATGAATTATTAGAGAAAGAAGAGAAGAAAGTAGAAGGAGATGGAAAGAATATGAAAAAGAATTGGGATAAAATTGAAAAGGAAGTTGCTAAAGAGGAAGAGGTATTATATTTATTCTCTTTATTTGATTGTTTAACACTGTATACTTAATACGGTTTATAATATGGAACTAGTATAGTATAGTCTAGTATAATACTTGATATGAATAAATTGAATTGAATATGTCCCCTACAATCATATGGTAACCAATTCTTTACATAAATTTAAAAGCAGAAAATATATTATAAAATAGAGGAATAGTCACATCGGAAATTTGAGTTAACCATCTCGTCTCAAAAGGAGAGCTATTTAATTGATACCCCCGTTAAATGTTAGCCACACTTGGATCACCCACATCCACTATCTCACTAGTATTAAGGAATCTTGAAAAAGTCAAAATGTTGTTTAGACGAAAATTGGAATTTGAGTAAAATCGCAGATGAGTTGACAATCTATTAGGTTTACTGAAGAGATGGATCACTCGCAATAACATTGTACATGTTAGCCAGTCAATTTGGAAAGAGGAGAAACTAGAACAGATTACTAAACTCGAAAATATCAGAAAATGGAGATTGCCTAGGTTAAAAGAAGTATGAAAAGGGCCAATGCATTGTATGCGTATAGTTGACTTCACTGATATAATCAGGGACCTCTATTGTAAATAGCTACAAGATTTGAAGTCACAACTCATATCCACGGCGGTTCAAGGACAGTAGTTAAGAGCGACTCGAAGTTTTTAAAAATCAGGATAAATTGTTCAACAAATGTCTTACCACGAAAGTTCATTATTATATACGGTAATAGTTAGCGTAAGGGGAGGGAGCGACGCGACGCGCTCAACGACGCGCTGCGGTCCCTCACCCCACATGCGTTCATCATCGAGTTCTACGAGTTATTTAGCATGCCGAGATGGCTTAGTGGTTAGAACTTTTGTCTGGCGATCCGAACCTCGTGGGTTCGAATCCCACCAGGTGCAAAACAACTTTGCCGATTTTTCGTAGTGCGGGAGGCTTCAAGACAAAGTTAAATGTAGGGATTTCCCTCCAGTGAACCGCCGTGATATCACCGCGTCCACAGCGGTTTCAAATGTTTCTTCGTCACGGTTCCGTTCGAACTGATCAACTAAAACCTGTCATGCTAAGACAACGAAATTTTTGTGGCGTATGCCACATGTCCCTTCATACTCTCCGGGCCTTACTCTCTCGATTTTCGCTTTAGTTAAGGAATCCAACTTTCTCTAATACATGAAAAGTTTATGAACAAAGAAGGTATCGAAATGATGTTGTTCTAATATTTTGCACAACAACTCAAGTCGTTCCGCAAGTATTGAGCCTACGGTGTAGCTGTATTATAGCGAGGAATCATCGACTAGAACAGTGAATAAATTAATCCTCAAAGTCATCGATAAACGAGGATAATTTAATTTGAATGTGTACCTCAAAATTCAAAGGATGTTACAACCTAATATATTCATAGAATAAATGGGGCGGGGCTTAATTCATATTAGTCCATATATTGGATTCATTTTTAGGAAGAAGAATTAACAGGAGATGCAGCAGTTAATAGAATGTTCAAGAAGATCTATGCAGATGCATCGGATGATGTAAAGAAAGCTATGATGAAGAGTTATCAAGAGGTATCTGTATATATTATCCATCCAATCAATCAATATTTCGTATTTTCAGTCAAATGGTACAGTACTCTCTACGAATTGGGCTGAAATTGGATCGAAGAAGACTGAAATTAAACCTCCCGAATGTATGGAATTCAAGAAATATGAACAATAAATATTGATTTATCGATTGCTTCCTCTCTTTGATTGGTGATAAGACATTTCGGAAAAAAAACATTTGGGAAAAAAATAACAAATGGGAGAAATCCAAATGGGAAAAGCCAAATGACAAAATTTTGGGAAAGTTATGGCGCACTAAAAAATAGTGGAAAACGGAAAATGGCGACTTTCCAGGGTCTAAAAAAGCACCTGGAAACTCGAAAATTTGAATTCGCGGGCGCGAAAAAAGGTGCGGGAATTCAAATTCAAAGCTATCCAAATGCGGTTTTCTGCGGTTTAAAAAGGATGTTAAATAGGAATTCAAGTTCTTACGCTTCATAAAGGTCGAAAAATGAAATTTCGGCTTTATATAAGTTTTATAGCCGCAGAAAATCGCAGTTAGAAAGTCAGAATTTGAATACCCGCGTCTTATTCGCGCCCGCGAATTCAAATTTCGAGTTTCCATTTTCGGTTTTCCAGTGTACTTTTTAGACCCCGGAAAGTCGCCATTTTCCATTTTTCACTATTTTTTAGTGCGCCATCAATCTCGGAAAAGGATATTTCGGAAAGTTTTTTTTCGGAGATTCAGTCCCGGAAGAGGATACCTCGGAAAATTTTCTTGGCGCCAAACATGATGCTTGACGAGATTATAGCAGTATTCACACTTGTTCAGTGTTGTGCACATAAATTATCCCATTCTTTTAAAATTTAAAATATTTTATTTATATTTATAAAATCTTTATTTCTGCAATTTCGCTCGGAAAATACATATTGAACTTTTAAAACAAATTTTCCAAAATGCATATTTTTTTAAAAGAAATTAGTATTGGATGAAACTGTAATATCGATTGACTTGACATTATAAAAATATATAATAATCAAAAAATTATAAGTTTGTGATGGTCGGATATTCCTGTATCAAATACGGCAACTGAGTTTCGTGTGATTGATGGCTCGTTAAAAAAATAGTGGAAAACCGAAATCGGCGAGTTTCCACCCGTTAAAAAAGTACCCGGAAAGTCGCATATGGAAAAACGAAATTTGAAGTCGCGCGCAAAGTGGTGCGGAAATTCAAATCTCTACTTTCCGACAGCGATTTTCCATTTTTTTAGCGGGCAGGAAGTTTAATTTCCATTTTAAATTCTAAAAATCGATGACGGAAAGTCGGAATTCGAATTCCCGCACCTCTGCGCGAACGCGAATTCAAATTTCGTGTTTCCATTTTCGACTTTCCCGGTACTTTTTTAAAGGGTGGAAAGTCGCCGATTTCGGTTTTCCACTACTTTTAAACGAGCCCCTCTATTGGAGCCAGTCAGGATGTGCACAACACTGAACAAGTGTGAATACTCTTATAATCTCGACAAGAATCATGTTTAGCGCCAGGAAAATTTTATACTGAACAAGTGTGAAAAAAGTATCCTTTTACGGAATTGAATCTCCGAAAAAAACTTTCCGAAATGTCCTTTTCCAAATATTTGTCTCCCAAACGGTATTTTCCCAATTTTTTCCGAAATGTCTTATCACCATTTGATTTACTATTACCCTATCCTTTAATATCTGTTCTTTGGATTTTGAATCTCTTTCACTGAATTTTGTGAGATAGCTCATAATCAGGGATATGCGGAATTTTTTTTCGAAAAATGAAACAAAATTGTTTCGAAAAGACTTTCGAAAACATCAATCCACTAAAAATGGAAACACAAGAATTGCAACTGAAATCATTATTATAACATTATATAGATTATCTCTTCTATGAAAGACACCAATTGTATCCAATTACACAATGTATTCACTCAATATTGAGAGGTGGAAAGATCTCAACTTCTCATCTGAAAAAGGGAAACGTTATGAAAATGGATAAATATTGTATTGATTGATTGGAGATTATTCAAATTCAAACTAGATCTTCTTCTCTTTCTTCATCTCAAATCATCTCGTCAGTCTCAGCTGTAGAACATTCCCTAATTGACTAGAACTGTCAGAAGATCTAGAGACCTCTCCCTCTACCTCTCCCTCTACCTCTACCTCTCCTTCTACCTCTCCCTCTACCTCTACCTTTCCCTCTCCATCTACCTCTCCCTCTCCTTCTACCTCTCCCTCTACCTCTACCTCTCCATTTGCCTCTCCCTCTCCCTCTCCTTCTACTTCTCCCTCTCCCTCTCCTTCTACCTCTCCCTCTACCTCTATATCTCTTTCCCTTTTCTTCTATTCATTTTTTGATGTATTCTCACATTCATCTTAGCCTTGAACACTTCCTCCATACACGACTCAACAATTATTTGTTCCCTTCAATCGATCGATGAGAACAAAGAAATCAATAGAATCTATTCTATAGAGTATACTGTAGATGACTGAAAGGATACTGTAGCCATAACAGTTTGTTTCATTTGTTTCGTCGTTCTGAAAATGATTAAAGATGGCGAATGTCCATGCAAATCAGTCACATATGGGAGAAGTATATAAATTGAATTGATTGAGAAGTAAACGTTCGGTGTCATTGGCCCTTTGTAGCGAGTTTCGAGGGATTACACCTTTAAGGATGAAGTTGAGGAAGGGAATAGAAGGACCATTCTATTCCATTCTGTTCTTCTTTTGCCATTGTAACTACTGGAAGGATATACACGCCCCATTAGATAATGAATGAAGAAATAGAAGAAGAGATACTGTATATGATGGTTACACCCTCTTTCATATCTAATACATTCACATGTATCATTCATTCATTCATTCATTCATTCATTCATTCTCTCTCTTCGATAGTTGACCCATCATGACCTCTAATAGCCTTCCATAGCATACTCATACCATTTATTTCTATCCCTCTTGAATCTCCCTCTCTCCCTCTTCGTCCATCTCCCTCTCCCTCTCTCCCTCTCCCTCTCTCTCCCTCTCTCCCTCTCCTTCTCTTCCATTCTCAGGAAACCACACCCTTAGTAACTCTCGCAATCTGCATATTACAATCTCTTTTATCTTTGTACTTATAACACGGATCTCCTGTAAAAGTGTATGAAAATAAATACCTTTTTGCACAGAAAAAAATAATTTTCCTCCTTTTTTATTGATAGTTCTCAGACTGGCCTAACTGAGTGCGAAAACAATATTTTGAAATTTTGTTTTTCGTAATTTGCATAATTATGCAATTTTTTTACCGCCAACTTCAAATGAGTGTAACTCGTTTCGTTTTTGAGCAACCGTGTAAAACTTTTTTTCAATCGATTGCAAATGTCCTCGTCTACAAATAACTCAACTAAGGATAAGGTCGGAAATGTTGTTCTTCATGTGTTATTGCATGAAAACTGTTTTTTCGTATACAAAATGCAATGTTTCTCGAAAATTTTCTCTAAAGGATAAGAGTTTTATTGCAGATTCGGATTCCCCGTCCTCAAATTGGGGTATCCTGATATATCTTTTGAGCCAACTCTGTCCGCCCAACAGTGCTACTGTATATCGTCCTGGACTTGGCGCAATTTTCTCTCAACTCACATTTTTGGCTGTAAATCAGCTCAAACTTATGCTAATGTGCTTATTAGCATATTTAAACCCATTAACTCGACCAACCTGAAAAAATTGTCTTAGTGGTTCGAATTCTCAACAACAACCATTTTTGAGATATGAATCGAAAACTGATTTTATTAACGAATGTTCGGATTTCTGACTTGATGTAACTTAAAAACACCACCTTTTTCGTTATTTTGGAAGAATTATGATGTTTTCTTTTGTAATTCACTTTAAACCATCGATTGGATGTGGATGTGGCCGAGGATGAGAGAGTGATAACTTCGGATGCCACCTATGATATGATCTACAGTGATTTCTTTTTGTTTTCTTTTTTTAGAGTTTTTCGAAGGTTCCATGGAAATTCTTGATTCAAACAGTTTCTTCGACCTTAACGATCAATAAACTAATATCAATAAACGATAAATAGAAACAATGAAAGTCACATTGAAGAATAAATAAAGACCTTCCATGAAAGAATCAAAGAATCGTTAATAAAATCAGTTTTCGGTTCATATCTCAAAAATGGTTGTTGTTCAGAATTCGAACCATTAAGACAATTTTGTCAGGGTGGTCGAGATGCAGGGTTTAAATATGCTATAAAGTACATTTGCATAAGTTTGAGCTGATTTACAACCAAAAAGGTGATTTGAGAGAAAATTGCGCTAAGTCCAGGACGATATACAGTAGCACTGTTGGGCGGACAGAGTTGGCTCAAAAGATATATCAGGATACCCCAATTTGAGGACGGGGAATCCGAATCTGCAATAAAACTCTTATCCTTTAGAGAAAATTTTCGAGAAACATTGCATTTTGTATACGAAAAAACAGTTTTCATGCAATAACACATGAAGAACAACATTTCCGACCTTATCCTTAGTTGAGTTATTTGTAGACGAGGACATTTGCAATCGATTGAAAAAAAAGTTTTACACGGTTGCTCAAAAACGAAACGAGTTACACTCATTTGAAGTTGACGGTAAAAAAATTGCATAATTATGCAAATTACGAAAAACAAAATTTCAAAAAATTGTTTTCGCACTCAGTTAGGCCAGTCTAACAACTATCAATAAAAAAGTAAGAAAATTATTTTTTTCTGTGCAATTGCTTCATACACTTTTACAGGAGATCCGTGATAAGTCAACTCATATCAGTGAATACAAAGAACAGGGAGAAGTAAAGAGGGAGAGGAACAGAGAGAGAGAGAGGGAGGGAGAGGGAGAGGGAGAGGGAGAGAAGGAGAGTGAGGGAGAGGGAGAATAGGCAAGTTAGGACTTCCCTCTTTCACTTTATGATCTGTACTATGATATTAAGTATTCTTCCCATTTTCTAAAGATTACGGTATCCACTTATTGATTGATTTGTTTAAAAAGTTGGTTTCCTTTTCACCTTGTCTTAGTTTCTTTTCTCATGTTGAAATTACTCTTAGACTGCCTCAAGGTTGACTGAATCAAAGTGACCCATAATTGCACTTCTCTACCTCTCCCTCTCTCTCCCTCTCCCTCCCTCTTCCTCTCCCTCTCTCCCTCTGCCTTCTATCCTTTTCCCACTCTCATAGCACCTCTAGGATCTCACAACTTTCTCATTCTATTACTCCATAAATAAATACTCCAATAATTTATTCATTATCATTTGCATAGACATCAATATCTCTTCATTGTATCTGAAATCATCAGAATCTCTTATTTATATATCCAGAATAGTCTTTATTTCATACTATCATAACAATTACTTCTTCTTCTTCTTCTTCTATGGCCTCGTTCTAACGGAGTTAAACTAATCGAGTAGTCATTTGTGTCAGCTTTATGACTCCCTTGTAACAGTCTCTCCCTCTCCTTCTTAGAGTCTCGGGTATGGGGGGAGGGAGAGGGAGAGGGAGAGGGATGTTAACTAGTTCTCATCTTCACTACGTAGGATGAGTCAAACTCGCTTCTCTTTATTCTCTTCTTCATCTTATTCATAATACTACCTTACATCATAATATTAATAATCTCTTCCGAGATTATATTGATCGATCTATATCATCAATCAATATTGTCTCATTCTTTTCTTTCTCCTACAGTAATCCTTTCATTCTCTTTCTCTAATCGATTATGTCTTTAGATTCATTCACTAATATTTATTAGTTTATTGATTTTCTTAACTTATTGATTGTACTCCATTAGATCAAATCGATCGATCTTATTTCCATATTATCTAGTATCTATTCCATTAAATTCATTTTTTTAAAATTCCTTTTTCCCACATTGATTCATTTATATTCACAAATACATTTTGGTTTATTTTGTTTCTTTGATCAATAATAGTAGATTGGATGATCATATTAATTTAACTTCATTTCATTCATATTATAGATGAATCAAGTCTAGATTCTATCATTCATTCCAACCCTAGGCCTCTCCCTCTCCCTCTCCCTCTCCCTCTCCCTCTCCCTCTCCCTTTTCCTCTCCCTCTCCCTCTCCCTCTTCCTTTTCCTCCCCCCCTCCCTCTCCCTCTCCCTCTCCCTCTCCCTCTCCCTCTCCCTCCCTCCCCCCTCCCCCTCTCCTTATCCGATCTACAATCTATAAATGTCTCATATTCAAATTCATCTACTTTCAATAGTGGATTATCCTTCGAATTTCCATTCTATTTTATTTTAATACCCATCACTTTATATTATTCATAATATTCATTACCTCCACCATTTTTTATTTTACTGATCTTACAGTTAATTTAATTTAATTTATGTCGCATTAAAAGTCAATGTTACAACAAATGATATACCAGTGAGAGAAGATAATGATAATTGAATGAGTGGTTGGGGAAGGGAATAAATTAAATGAGAGCTCAATTGTAATTACAAAGAAATGAATGATCTTAGACATTCAAGTTCAATCTTCTAATGGGAATGTACCTCATATGTGGATGAGCTCACAAATTGTTGAGCTCGCATTTCAAATTATAAAATTGTTTTTAAAAGATAAAGAAGAAGATAGAGAGTGTGGGGGTTACACTCATCATCATCACTCATTCATTTTATATTTGAAACTGATGTCTTTGTAGTCTGTTCACAATGTTTTCCCGTAAGATAAAAGTGAAATCGACATTTCGGAAAAAAATGAAATAAAGTACGGGGAAATTCCAATGTTGATCTTGCCTAAAAATTCATGTTTGCAGTAATTTCGAATGTGATCTTCGATTTTTTTAAAAATCAACTTTCAACATAATTTTAACGTGTATATTTTACATTATCATTGCTATAAATCACTTACTAGAAGGCGTTTTAAAAATTGGAAGATTTGGCAAAAAGTTTTGAAGACGCCACGTTACACTAACCAATCCGCATATTTACCATTGCCCCAAGGGATTGATGAATGAACAGGCTAATATATTACATATCATATACCTTTCCTTAAACGATATCTTATGGATTTACACACTTTCGAGGTCTTCCATCTTACTGCAGTACATGTATTACGGAATAAATGGAACTGAATGCGATCTTTGTCTTTTTTTTTAAAATCAATACACAAATGAATAATTTGTTATGATTTATTTGTATGGATATGATTGAGTAATGATGGAATAGATAATGAATGATTGGAATGAATACTTCATTCAACCTGTTCTATCTTATTGTAGATCTCACTCATTTTGATTCATTTCGAGTCTTTTCAAGAGAAGCACTCGAGAAGCATGATTGGTAGAATGAGTGAGGGGAGGGGAGAGGGAGAGGGAGAGAAAGGAGAGAAGGGAGAGGAGGGAGAGGGAGAGGGAGAGAAGGGAGAGGGAGAGAAGGGAGAGGGAGAGGGAGAATGGCGAATTCACATTGGCTCAAACTTCTTACTTTCTGCGATCAATAATCTCTCATTTTTTCATAATTTATCATTCCACATTAACAGTGCCTTAGGGACAGAAACCCCTTCACTTTTCAGTCTTTGAAATCCCGTCGTTGTTCCCCCCAACGCGATAACTCTATCAAAGATAGAGGAAATATTGTGCAAAAATGACTATCAGAGGAAGGATTCGAACCCAATCGATCGTTCCTTCAACTCCATTTCTCCGTTTAATAAATTCAAATTACGCTGGAATTCAAATTTTTACTGATCCAAAAATGTAGGTTACTGTGGAGGATCCAAACGAGATAATCGATATATAAACATGAATTTCAATACTTTATTCAATGAGAAAATGCTTTACACCGTGATATGCCCTTCTGACAATGATAAGGATTGTATTTCCATTTTGATCTATTCAGACTAATCGAAGTGTGTTTCAATCTAGTGGATTCACTCAAAAAACGTGATTGATGATGGGACCTAATCAGGTGTATAGAACTAGAGGTATGGAAGGAGGAAGAAGGAGAGGGAGAGGGAGCTTCTATTATACGTACTTCATCATTAGTCTCAGTCACTTCACTTTCTAATAGACTAATCAATCAATGATTATTCATCTCTTATAAGGGAATACTCATCATTGGGGTATGGATATAACTAGAACTGATATGACATTATGACTGTATATCCATCGAGTCTATTTGATATTAGCTTCTGATGTTCGAGATAAAACAATAACTAAATGAAGAATATTGAATGGATGAAGATGTGAATTGGAATGATTCCATTCTTAGTATATGATCTATCTATGGAATTGATCATTCATTCTATTCCCATATTAATCCTTCTTATTTTTCATATTCGACCTCGAGACTACTCGAGCTTACCATATGTTCTACAATACTCATGATATTTCTCCCCTTCTCTATCTCTCTACCTCTACATCTCTACTTCTCCTTCTCTGCCTATTCCTCTACTTGTCGATCTCTAACTCTCCTTCTCCCTCTCCTTCTCCCTCTCCTTCTCTCCCTCTCCTTCTCCCTATCCTTCTCTCCCTCTCCCTCTCCTTCTCTCCCTCTCCTTCTCTCCCTCTCCTTCTCTCCCTCTCCTTCTCTCTCTCTCCTTCTCCCTATCCTTCTCTCCCTCTCCCTCTCCCTCTCCTTCTCTCCCTCTCCTTCTCTCCCTCTCCTCCTCTCCCTCTCCTTTTCTCCCTCTCCATCTATTCTTCTCATCTGACCTGTACTGTTCATTGTATGTCTCACAATGTCCATTCTCTAATTCTTCAATTCCTTCTCCTTCTTCTTCTATTCTTTCATCTACAATCTACAATCTATTCTTTCAATATATTCAATTCTTTTCTTATCATAAATGACTATAATTCATCTGAATAAGTTCATATTCTCTATCGATAACTATTATTAAAGCATGTATATTCTGAATAGAACCTTCATGTAAATGAGAGCTTTCAGTCTTTTCTTTTCAAAATATACAAAATGAACTATTTTTGAGAGCCCAAGT